>ONZH01002497.1:0-66648 GCA_900303285.1 Rhinella marina
CAAGAAAGTCACAGACCCTGGGCTGCCCCTTTGGTCCTTGTAAAAAAGAAAGATGGAACCATTTGTTTCTGTATGGACTACCACAAGATCAACAACATTACACACAAGGATGCGTACCCACTGCCACGAATTGAGGAGTCTTTAGCAGCCCTGGGATCTGCCGCTTATTTTTCAACCCTGGATCTAACCAGTGGATATTGGCAAGTTCCCATAGTGCCAGAAGATAAAGAAAAAACAGCTTTCACTACCCCAATGGGTCTGTTCGAGTTCAACTACATGACATTCGGATTGTGCAACGCCCCTGGAACATTTCAGAGGCTCATGGAGAGATGTCTCGGACACAAAAACTTTGAGACTGTATTGCTGTACTTGGATGATGTGATTGTCTACTCCAAGACCTATGAAGAACATTTACAGCACTTGGCAGAAGTGTCCAGACTCTGACCTGTTATGGATTGAAAGTAAAGCCTTCAAAATGCCACTTACTGAAGCCCCAAGTGAAATATCTGTGACATGTCGTGAGTGCGAAGGGTGTGAAACCGGACCCCAACAAGATAGCTGCAGCACAAAGCTGGCCATCTCCTAAGACAGTCAAAGAAGTCAAGAGCTTTCTTGGAGTTACTACCAGAGATTTATCCCTCACTTCGCTCAAATTGCGGAGCCTATCCAGGAGCTTTTGAAGGGTCATCCTAAAGGCTCTCAGAATGCTAAGATACCGGTAGAGTGGAATGAAGAGAGAGAAGACGCTTTCCAACTGTTAAAAGAAAAACTCACAGAGCCACCTATCCTGGGCTACCCTGACTATAGCCTGCCATTCTGCCTCTATACTGACACAAGTAAGAAAGGTTTAGGAGCTGTACTATCTCAGACACAAGCTGGAAATGAAAGAGTCATTGACTATGCCAGTAGGTCTTTACGAGAACCAGAGCAGAATGACCAGAATTATAGCTCTTACAAGTTGGAATTCCTAGCCTTGGTATGGGCTATAACCGAGAAATTTAAGAATTATCTGGTAGCCACCCCTTTCACTGTCTACACCGATAATAATCCACTGGCTCACTTAAACACTGCACGTCTAGGAGCTCTAGAGCAAAGATGGGCCTCTAGATTGGCAAACTTCAACTTCACCATCAAGTATCGGACCGGCAAAGCTAATGATAATGCTGACGCCTTATCCAGACTACCTGCTCAAAAAGAACTAATTTGTAAAGATGAGCAATGGGAAGATGTGGAAATGCCCATATTCTACTCCTGATTTGCCAGGCAGGAAGCCCTACACACTGGCCACAAAGCCTCCAAAGCCACTAATTCTCCAAAGACCGGTGATTCCTCACCTCCAGTTGAGAACGAGCTCTGGCTCAAACTACAAGCCAAGAGTAGAGTCATTGGAGACCTATTGGATTACTTTTCCAGTGGGCGCATACCAGAGAGAATCTGGCAGCGGAGAGCTGATCCGGAGCTAGTTCGCCTCTGGCGACAATGGAAACAACTCTTCCTACAAAGAGATCTGCTCCTCAGGAGAACACTTGATCCAGTCACCTGTGAGCACCTCCATCAGATAGTAGTGCCTCGAAGAGATGCTAAGATGGTAATGGACATGTACCATAACAGGTCTGGTCATTTTGGGACCCAAAAGACAGAAGCCACCATCAGACGGCGTTTCTACTGGACTGGCATGAGAAGTGATATTGAAGCCTGGTGCCGGGATTGTCCCACCTATGCTGTAGCCCAAGGAGAAAGGCATGAACAGCGAACACCCCTTCATTCAATAGTGAGTAGGAGTCCTCTGGAAATTGTGGCTATCGACCACGTGAAACTGGAACCCAGCAGATCCGGATATATCTACGCAATGACAATCATCGACCTATAAAGGACTTAACTGCTAAAACTACAGCAGCTGCCATGTGGAAAAGCTTCATTCTACCTTACGGGTCTCCAGACAAAATACTCACTGATCAAGGATCCGCATTTAAGTCTCAATTGTTCTATGAACTTTGTGCCTTTTACAACTACAAAAAACTAAGGACCACTGCGTATCACCCGCAAGGAAATGGTCTGTGCGAAAAGATGAACCAGACATTAATCAATATGTTCAAGGCTGTGCCACCTCACAAGAGGGCAGAGTGGCCGTTACGTCTACCTGAACTAGTGTACCTATACAATAACACAATTCATTGCTCCACCGGGTACACCCCATACTATCTCATGTTTGGAAGACAGGGTCGTTTACCTGCCGACCACGTCCTCGATGTCCCCATGCCGGACTCTGAACCACTCCTTCCTCAATCTGAGTGGGTAAAAGAGCATCAGAGACGTCTAGAAGATGCCAGGGAAATAGTGGAATCCAAAATAGAGAAGGCTCAGCAGAAACAAAAACAGGATTTTGATCTGCATGCTCATGCTGAACCTTTACAAGCAGGAGACCAGGTCTGGCTCAAAAACAATCACCCAGTAAGCAAGCTGGATAGTCACTGGGAACGCAAGCCATATACAGTAGTTGCTGTCCCCTCGTCGGAAGTCTATGAAATCCAGAGAGAGGGTAAAGGTATTCAGTGAGTACATCGCAACACTCAAGAAATGCCTCCAGGAACCTGTTCAGGAGCAACCGGAAGTGGATGAGTCACCTGAGCTACCTTTATCTCTAGAAGTCGAGCCGGAAACAGAATGGCCTTCCATGCTTGACCCCCTTCAGTGGTTTCTTCAACCTCAAATCCGTATCCTGATGCCAGTTTCGGAGACAACTGCACCTACAGAGCCAAGGCTGGCTCCTTCCTCACAAGTTCTGGACTCTACCTCCGTCCCCGGAGACTCTGAACTGTCTCTGCGGAGATCCCAACGGACCACTAGAGGTCAGCTGCCCGTTCGTTATAGGGACTTTCAGCTACAGCAGCGACCAAGAAGAAGACTCCCAGCCATTCCTATAGGAGACCTCAGATTATGAGGAATACAACCTATTTGAGTTTTCTTCTACCTCATTTGGATTACAAATGACTTTTTCTTCAATTGTTCCAGTTTTGCAATGTTACAAGCCAGCACCCAAAAAATAGACTCAAACGTATAAACTGAGCTCTTTGTGATTTTTACTGTTACGTTTTTGCACTAATGTTTTATATTTCAGCAACGTTCGTAATTGTTTTGCCCATTTTAAGGACTCTTTTTGAATACAACAATGTGACCTCATATACACTTTTTGAATGGACTTGGAATTTTATATTGTTAGCACCTTGCTTTATTGCTCATATGGACTGCCTCTGAGGACTTAAAAGTATTTCTGGTCCGACTTTACCTTGTGGTAGTTTAGAAAGAGTAGGCGTTTTATGGTATTTGCACAGAGTCACAAGCAGATCTAACAATGTCAAGGGTAACCCCGTTGCAAAGAAGGAAAAAATGTGAGTTAAGAGGGATTAACCCTCATGTGAACTATGGAAGATGGGCTGTTTCCTCCTCCTAGTTCAAAATGCCCTAAGGCATTGGGCCATCTTAGGAAAATAAACTTACTACCTGTGCAGTCATCAAGGTGACAAAGCGTAAAGCATTATAAGGCATTGGTGCTTGAAAGGGATTACAGGATGAAGCCACCGTTCTATTTGTGGGCTTTCATTGCATAATGGTGGGATTACAGAGTAAAGACACCCCCATGCTTCCTATGGTATTCGTGGCCAGAATATTCAAAGAAAGCCAGGAATGATCGCTTGGTGCAGACTTTTTGGCTCACTGGTTATACCGAGAGGGAAAATGCAATTGGACACCCTACTCACAAGGGCAGGAACCTATTGGTAGCTTTATGTCAGTCTTCCAGATACGTAATGCAGCACTTTAATTTCCCTTGGGTACTCATCCTAAGCACAAGCCAAGGACGGCTTGACTTTAAGTAAGGGGGAATGCAACACCCCAGAGTGGTGTGTTACCACTCTTGGTATCTAACTGATATCTGTGTGCTACTCTAAAATGTCATCCTGTGCCATAATGTCATCAACAGCAGAAATGTGCATTTTATTCAGTGTTATGTAACTGTTGTAATGTTATGTACCTGGTGGACCAGCAGGTGTCAGCAATACTGTGGCAGATTTAGTTTGTAGTATTATCAGAATGGTACGTTCCTTATTCCATTCTGACCCCCTCTGCTGGAGAGAGGTGGACTTTTCCATCTCCTGCAGTGGGGGTGGAGAATCAGTTGGATGCGGATAGAACTGGTTTGATCCAGTACAGGGTTGAAGTTACCTCACCCAGAGGAAAAGATTTGCCCCATTTACTGAGGGCATCTTCAGCTCTGTTGATCCCTCAAGGCTGAGTACTACAGCCTACAACAAGCTTTAAAGAAAAGCCAGACTTAATAGTAAAGCTCAGCTTAATACAGAAATTCAGAAATCTTTATCTGCCAAGCATCTGCCAAGTATATAAAGCTGCATGTGCTGGAACACCAAGATAAAGCCTGAAGTGAATTATCTTCATGCAAATTGAGTTAATAAAACTGCGTTGGATCATCCATAAAAGTCTGGACTTCATTTCCACTAGACGACCCTCAATTATTCCTACTTAAATTGCTGCAGCCGGAGCCACCGCCTGGGGCCTATCCGTCCATCAAGGTAGGAACACCGTGACACATGCTACCATGACAAAAGTGGCCTAAACTACCCTTGGCACTCCTACACTGGGACGAGAGGAACATCACCTTCGAGGGCCTTGGAGGGGAAGGATGGCCCCGTAGCAACTAGGCCCCGATCATTGCAGGGACACCTTAAACTAACCAGAATACCCCTTTCATGGTGGTTTGTGGGATGTTCATAAATATATATATATATATATATATATATATAGAAAAGCAAAAACTGGAGCCTCACTCACTACACGTATAGCAAGTAAGGAGTACCAGCGGTTAAATGTGACCAGTATCCAACAATAAAAAAGAATAAAACCGCAGCACATCCAAAGTGTGAATGAAGTGATGTCCTTTATTCACCCATGCGACGTTTCGGTCCGCTTACTGGGACCGTTCTCAAGCAAATGAATACATGTTCACTGAGTATTTAAAGAGTGTACATAATTGTGTCATTACTTTTCAATTAAAATTCATACAGCAAAATTCCATATAAAACTGATATTTACATAGTACATTCATCTTACAGTACATGTAGTATCCTATAACAAAGTGCTCAGTGCCAAGATTATAAACATAACGTGCGTTATATATATATAAAATAGCATATCGCTAATAATTGGTGGTTACCCCAAGATATTGTGCAAGTGTACATCAGGTGTGATCCAGGTGGTCATGACAATCTTCTCACCCAATGCGCTCGCTGTTGCCAAACAAAGATGGATCCATAGCGTGCAGAAGATCACAGTACGCATGTCCGCACGGACGCCAGAGTCAGTGACGTAATTGGTCACCCGGTTTCATGCGATCACATGACCAGACTCGGCGAAGTAAACAGAAAATCGAAATAGTAAGTTTAAATATACAGACGCTCGCTACTCAATATAAACCAGGTAGCCGGAGGAGCACATAATCCGTGCATCAACTCCATATTAGCATACGCATGTAGAATCTCTCTACACACCCCAAACTACCTGGTCAGAGACCAGCGCTATATACCAGTGATGGCTAACCTCGGCACTCCAGCTGTGGTGAAACTACGACTCCCAGCATGCTCCATTTATTTCTGTTGAGTTCTGAGAGCAGTCAAGCAAGGGGGGCATCTTGGGAGTTGTAGTTTTACCACAGCTGGAGTGCCAAGGTTAGCCATCACTGCTATATACCTACAATCAAAGAGGACATTTTTATACATCCTCAAGGAAAGTCCATTATTACACAAATAATAATTGTAACAAGATAATGAGGATCCAATACTTCAAGCAAACGCAAATAGATGAGCAGAGTCAGGAATCCATCAAAGAGCATAACCTGAAAAATTAAAAATAGAAATTAAAATTAAAAACATATTACACAGAGTATCCAACTAGAGTAAGATCCTATCCACTAAGGTAATGCAAACCTCTGCTTAATAAAAAGCCATGGTTTATAGTCAACATTCAAACCAAACGGTTTAAGTGATTTTAAATCGAAAAATCCATTCAGATTCACGTTTTTTTTTAAATTTCATGCGATCGCCACCTCTTCTCAACAGAGGTATATGGTCTATCAGCATGAAATTTAAATCCCTTTCTCCGTGTCCCATTTCAGTAAAATGCCTGGACACTGGCAAATCCAGCCATCGTTTCCTAATTGTATAGCGATGGTGATTAAAACGAGTTTTGAAATCACAAGTTGTTTCTCCGACGTATAACAAATGACATGGACACCAAAGGACATAAATGACATGCGAAGTATCACATGTCAAATAATGTCCAATTTCATATGTCTGGTTAGTAATAGGATGTGTAAAATACGTACCCTTCTTCATCTGTCTACAATTTATACAATGCAGACAGGGATATGACCCTTTTTTTTGAGGAGCTAAAAAGGACTGGTGTGTCTTCTTTTGTGTACCTATATCATTTTTCACTAATCTATCCTTGAGATTTCGAGATCTTCTATAGGACATTAATGGTTTTGATTTAAATTCCACAATGTCCCCATGACCACTCGCCAAAATAGGCCAATGTTCCCTGAGTATAGCACCAATCTGTGAACTGGCCCGATTATAGGTGGAAATGAAAGGTATTCTAGAACTGACACTCTCTGGGTGTTTTGAAAATATATACTCTGTGTAATATGTTTTTAATTTTAATTTCTATTTTTAATTTTTCAGGTTATGCTCTTTGGTGGATTCCTGACTCTGCCCATCTATTTGCGTTTGCTTGAAGTATTGGATCCTCATTATCTTGTTACAATTATTATTTGTGTAATAATGGACTTTCCTTGAGGATGTATAAAAATGTCCTCTTTGATTGTAGGTATATAGCGCTGGTCTCTGACCAGGTAGTTTGGGGTGTGTGACTCTGGCGTCCGTGCGGACATGCGTACTGTGATCTTCTGCACGCTATGGATCCATCTTTGTTTGGCAACAGCGAGCGCATTGGGTGAGGAGATTGTCATGACCACCTGGATCACACCTGATGTACACTTGCACAATATCTTGGGGTAACCACCAATTATTAGCGATATGCTATTTTATATATACAGTATATATATATATATATATATATATATATATATATATATAAAACGCACGTTATGTTTATAATCTTGGCACTGAGCACTTTGTTATAGGATACTACATGTACTGTAAGATGAATGTACTATGTAAATATCAGTTTTATATGGAATTTTGCTGTATGAATTTTAATTGAAAAGTAATGACACAATTATGTACACTCTTTAAATACTCAGTGAACATGTATTCATTTGCTTGAGAACGGTCCCAGTAAGCGGACCGAAACGTCGCATGGGTGAATAAAGGACATCACTTCATTCACACTTTGGATGTGCTGCGGTTTTATTCTTTTTTATTGTTGGATGCTGGTCACATTTAACCGCTGGTACTCCTTACTTGCTATACGTGTAGTGAGTGAGGCTCCAGTTTTTGCTTTTCTATATATATATATATATATATATATATATATATATATATATATATTTATGAACATCCCACAAACCACCATGAAAGGGGTATTCTGGTTAGTTTAAGGTGTCCCTGCAATGATCGGGGCCTAGTTGCTACGGGGCCATCCTTCCCCTCCAAGGCCCTCGAAGGTGATGTTCCTCTCGTCCCAGTGTAGGAGTGCCAAGGGTAGTTTAGGCCACTTTTGTCATGGTAGCATGTGTCACGGTGTTCCTACCTTGATGGACGGATAGGCCCCAGGCGGTGGCTCCGGCTGCAGCAATTTAAGTAGGAATAATTGAGGGTCGTCTAGTGGAAATGAAGTCCAGACTTTTTCACACTCTTGGCATTCTCTTGATGAGCTTCAAGAGGTAGTCACCCGAAATGGTTTTCACTTCACAGGTGTGCCCTGTCAGGTTTAATAAGTGGGATTTCTTGCCTTATAAATGGGGTTGGGACCATGAGTTGTGTTGAGCAGAAGTCAGGTGGATACACAGCTGATAGTCCTACTGAATAGACTGTTAGAATTTGTATTATGGCAAGAAAAAAGCAGCTAAGTAAAGAAAAACGAGTGGCCATCGTTACTTTAAGAAATGAAGGTCAGTCAGTCCGAAAAATTGGGAAAACTTTGAAAGTGTCCCCAAGTGCAGTCGCAAAAACCATCAAGCGCTACAAAGAAACTGGCTCACATGAGGACCGCCCCAGGAAAGGAAGACCAAGAGTCACCTCTGCTACGGAGGATAAGTTCATCCGAGTCACCAGCCTCAGAAATCGCAGGTTAACAGCAGCTTAGATTAGAGACCAGGTCAATGCCACACAGAGTTCTAGCAGCAGACACATCTCTACAACAACTGTTAAGAGGAGACTGTGTGCAGCAGGCCTTCATGGTAAAATAGCTGCTAGGAAACCACTGTTAAGGACAGGCAACAAGCAGAAGAGACTTGTTTGGGCTAAAGAACACAAGGAATGGACATTAGACCAGTGGAAATCTGTGCTTTGGTCTGATGAGTCCAAATTTGAGATCTTTGTTTCAAACCACCGTGTCTTTGTGCGACGCAGAAAAGGTGAACGGATGGACTCTACATGCCTGGTTCCCACCGTGAAGCATGGAGGAGGAGGTGTGATGGTGTGGGGGTGCTTTGCTGGTGACACTGTTGGGGATTTATTCAAAATTAAAGGCATAGTGAACCAGCATGGCTACCACCGCATTTTGCAGTGGCATGCTATTCCATCCGTTTTGCGTTTAGTTGGACCATCATTTATTTATCAACAGGACAATGACCCCAAACACACCTCCAGGCTGTGTAAGGGCTATTTGACCAAGAAGGAGAGTGATGGGGTGCTACGCCAGATGACCTGGCCTCCACAGTCACCAGACCTGAACCCAATCGAGATGGTTTGGGGTGAGCTGTACCGCAGAGTGCTAAGCATCTCTGGGAACTCCTTCAAGACTGTTGGAATACCATTTCAGGTGACTACCTCTTGAAGCTCATCAAGAGAATGCCAAGAGTGTGCAAAGCAGTAATCAAAGCAAAAGGTGGCTACTTTGAAGAACCTAGAATATAAGACATATTTTCAGTTGTTTCACACTTTTTTGTTAAGTATATCATTCCACATGTGTTAATTCATAGTTTTGATGCCTTCAGTGTGAATCTACAATTTTCATAGTCATGAAAATCCAGAAAACCCTTTCAATGAGAAGGTGTGTCCAAACTTTTGGTATGTACTGTGTGTGTATATATATATATATATTTTTTTTTTTTTTTTTTTTTTTTTTTTATAACCCAACCCTAATCTATACTTCGCTACACCTTTGTCTCAAACCTGTCAAGAGAGTTCCTCGGCCTTCCTGCTGCTTGCTTGGGCTACTTGCACACTTGCGTTTGCAGGATCCGTTTGTGAGATCCGTCCAGGCTCTCACAAACTGATCCGTCATGATAAAACAACCGTCTGTATCCGTTCTGAACGGATCCGTTTGTATTATCTTTTACATAGCAAAGACGGATCCATCTTGAACTCCATTGAAAGTCAATGGAGGACGGATCCGTTTTCTATTGTGTCAGACAAAACGGATCCATCCCCATTGACTTACATTGTGAGTCATGACGGATCCGTTTGCATCAGTTTCTTCATGAGGACACCAAAACGCAGCAAGCAGCGTTTTAGTGTCCGCCTCCAAAACGGAATGGAGACTGAACTGAAGCAAAATTGATGCATTCTGAATGGATCCTTTTCCATTCAGAATGCATTGGGACAAAACTGATCAGTTCAGGACCGTTTGTGAGAGCCTGTGATGGATCTCACAAACGGATCCTGCAAACGCAAGTGTGAAAGTAGCCTTAGTAGTAAGACTCGAGATATACATCATATGACATATCTTACCTTATTTCACCCCTTAAAAGGGTTTTGTCACTTCAGCAAATAGCATTTATTATGTAAAGAAAGTTAATACAAAGCACTGGCTAAAGGGCCAACCAGGTGCATTGCAGTTCTCTCAAAAGGGGTCTCAATAATAGGCAAAGGCATCAGGAAACTCCTAAAATGTGGCATAGAGCTGTTATCTGACACTCTGGGCAAGAACCACAGTACCTTTACACTTCACTTTCCCAGTTCCCCTATTGTGATTGGGTCCCAGTAATCTGATCAAAGGCTGCGTAAACAGTCTGCCGTCAACCCTGGGGATCTATAAAGGACCCCAGGACTGTAAGTGGAATAAACCCACTGTTGGGGCACACTAGTGTTGCCCTAACCACAGCCTGTGTCATACTTACACAGGACATAAAGTATTAGGGCTTATAGCAGACCAGAACTGTGTCCACCTGTACCTAGAGTACCCACTTTAAACTTCCTGTATCTCCTTGGTGTCTGTACAGAACGAGTTGTGATAATTTTAGAGTAGATTTTAAAATAGCCCTTGGCGACCCTTGACGTACTAGTATGTCATGGCCACCGGTGCCTTGACAACCTCTGACGTACCAGTAGTCAAGACAATCAGGTTGGCACCCGAGCGGTAATGCTGACTGTCAGATGTATTGTACTGCATTGTAGAGAGGGATCAGACCCCCAAAACGTGAAGTCCCACAGGGGGACAAAAATAAAAAGTTATAACAGTGTTTTTCCATAATAAAAGAAATAAAGTTTCAAGTGAAAAAAAAGACAACATATAAAGTTGTAAAAAATAAAAAAATAAGGCGAACGTTAGGTATCGCTGCGTCCGTAACGACTGGCTCTATAAAAATATCACATAATCCATCCAAATTTAAAAATAGTGCCAAAAAAACAATTTGCGCAAAATAAGGAGCCCCTAAATAAGACAATCGCTTGAAAAATAAATATGGCTTTCATAAACGCAGACACAAAAACATGATTTTTTTTCCAAAATGCTTTTATTGTGTAAAATTGAAATAAATGCAAAAAAGTAGACATATTTGGTATCGCCACATCCGTAACAATGCTCTATAAAAATATCACATGATCTACCTCCTAAGGTGAATGCCATAAAAATATATAAATATATATATATGAAAAATATAAATTAAAATCTGTGCCAAAACAACCATTTTTTTTTTTGGTCACCTGACCCCATAAATTGTAATATTGAATGATCAGAAAATCATACTACGAAAAATGGTACCAATAAAAGCATCACCTATTCTTGTGTAGACAAGACCGCTGTCAGGGAAAAAAAAATTGAATTACACTTACCGGTAAATTCCTTTTCATGAATCCTCCATGACGGCATACCTCCAACCAGGTAGGGACAGGAAGTTTAAAAGTGTCTTTCTGGACCGAAGCCTAGAGAGCCTTATCATTCATACAACAATCAAACTTATTTATAGTGCCTAATATAGCCAATATCTACCAAAGTAACTAACACAAACCATAATATTTATCAATTTGACTTTAGAAAGAAGCATATTCGTTTCATATACGCTTCCATGTTCAATCAAAAGCGTGGTTTTTTTTGTTTTTGTTTGTTTTTTTGGGGGGGGGGGGGGATCCCTGCCGTCGTGGAGAATTCATGAAAAGGAAATTACCGGTAAGTGTAATCCAGTTTTTCCATTTCATCCTCCACGACAGCATACCATGAGATTTAACAGATAATCAGCTAGGGAGGGACAATAGCCTGCAACACTTTCTGGCCAAAGGCCAAATCCTGCTCAGAGCTAATATCGACCCTGTAGTGCTTGACAAAAGTATGTGGAGACACCCCAAGTGGCTGCTCTACAAATTTGTTCCATCAGCCTTTTCCGCCCAAGAAGCTGATACCGACCTGGTAGAATCAGCTTTGAGAGACTTCTGTGGAACCTTCCTTGCGGTTTTGTAGGCTTTGGTAATGGCAGATTTTACCCATCTAGAAACGGACTCCTTAGTAGCCTTTTTCCCCTTACTGCCATCCTAAAACTGGATGACAAGGAAATCAGACTTCCTAAATGGATTAATAGACTCTAAGTACTGGAGTACAGCTCGACTGACATCAAGAGAATGAAATCTACATTCCCCAGAGGATCTAGGATTCTCACAAAAAGAGGGAATGAAGATTTCTTCCTGTCGATGGAATTTAGATACCAGCTTAGGAAGGAAGGAGGTATCCAAACGAAAGACTATTTTATCAGGAAAAATTCTGCAAAACAGGCCGAACTGGATGGACAGATGTCTTTTTTCGGCCTTATAAACTATGTTACTATGTAAAATGGTTCGATCATTTTTAGGGCTTGGATTTCACAGACTCTGCGAACAGAGGTGATAGCAACCAGAAACACAGCCTTGAGCGTAACTAAACGAAGGGAAGCCTCAGAGAGAGATTCAAATGGGGACTCATTGAGGTGTGAAAGAACTATATTTAGGTCCCAAGGGGGCACTATAGGTCCGAAGCCTATCTGCTCCTTGGAGAAATCTTATTATCTATGGATGGTCGACTATTTTGCAATGAAATACAGAACTCAGAGCTGCAATATGGACTCTCAAGGTGTTGGGACGAAGACCTTTGCTAAACCCTGCCTGAAGGAACCCCAACACTGTCTGGATGGAAAATGACAGGGATAACTTAGACTCAGAGCACCAGAGGAAAAAAGTTTCCAATTTCCTGCTAGCAGCCATAATGTTTATCACTGAATCCGAGAGACCCTTAGATCTTAGAGTTAGCCTCTTAGATTCCATGCAGCAAGGTGTAAACTTTCTACATATGGGTGGAAAACTGGACCCTGGCTCAGAAGATCGTGACTCCAAGGAAGGACCCAGGGACTGTACACACACATGATCTTTAATAATGGAAAGCAGGCCTTTTTGGGCCATATAGGAGCAATCAAGATTACTCGATCATTCTCCTCCCATATTTTTCTCAACACCCTTGGAATTAGCGGAAGAGGTGGAAACGCATATCCTAGGGAGAAGCTCCATGTCTGCGAGAGAGTTTCCACTCCAGCATTCCTGTCCCTTGGATACAGATGTATTGTGCTGCATTGAAACAGGGATCAGACCCTGTAATGCTGAAGTCCCATAGTGGGACATAAGTAAAAAATAAAAAAAAGTTAAATAAAAGTGTTTTTAACAATAAAAAAATAAAGTTTCAATTAAAAAAAGATGATAATTACTTACCGGTAATTGGATTTTCCATTAGCCTTCACAACGGCACTAAGCAGGAGGGAACCCTGCCTCTCAGGGACAGGAAACAACGTGGAGAATTTGAATAAAAGGGCCTCCTCCTCTTACCTTCTCCAGTAAGTACACAAGGAACCCAGGATGCAGAATAGGTATCTTTATTATATTCACCTTCTTAGACTGCAGAAAGGTATAAGCATACAACAAGATACATAATGGAAAAAGTAATATACAACACACAAAAAAGGGGGGGGGGGATCCCAGTGCCGTTGCGAAGGCTAATGGAAAATCCAATTACCGGTAAGTAATTATCTTTTCCAGACGCCTTCCCAACGGCACTAAGAAGGAGGATTTAACAAAGTACACAAAACTAGGGAGGGACTACGGCTGATAACACCTTACAACCAAAAGGTCCCTATTGGAAATAACGTCCAGTCTATAGTGTTTGAAAAAGGTGGACGGGCTAGACCATGTGGCTGCTTGACAGATCTGAGACAAAGTGGCAGAAGCACCTTCTGCCCAGGAAGCAGACATAGCCCTGGTGGAATGGGCTTTCAGCAGAGATGGAGAAGCCAGATGTGTTTCTTCATATGCCATGGAAATGGTGTTTCTAATCCAGCGGGAGATCGTAAGCTTCGAGGCCCCCAGACCCTTATTTTTACCTGCAAACTGAATCAATAAGCGATCAGAGTTTCTGAAAGATTCAGTGGCTGACAAATAGGCTAAAACGCACCTCTGACGTCTAGGTGATGAAAACCTCTTTCCCTATCAAAACTAGGCTGAGGACAACAAAGGGAAACTTCCTGCTGGCAATGGAAGCGAGAAACTACCTTTGGCAAAAAAGAGGGCTCATGTCTAAGGATGACCCTATCGTCTAAGATGATTAAATAGGGAGGTCTACAGGAGAAAGCTTGAATCTCCCCCATCCGCCTTGCTGTGGTAATGGCTATGAGGAAGGCCGTTTTAAAAGATAATAACCTGAGGGAAATATCATCAAGAGGTTCGAACGGAGGCGCCATCAAAACTGAACAAGGACCAGATTAAGGTCCCAAGGAGGAATTGTAGACCTAACACAAGGATTTAATCTAAGTGCCCCTTTGAAAAACCGCCTAATCAACGGTAACTCTGCCAGCTTTACATCCAAAAAGGCACTCAGAGCTGCCACCTGAACCTTAAGAGTACTGACCCTCAAACCATCCTGTAAGCCCTTCTGCAAAAAATCCAGGATAATGGTTACATCTGGTGAGACCGAAGGATCCCAGGAGTCACCCACAAACTTCAGGAAGGCGTTCCAGGCTCTCAGGTAAATTTTAGAAGTGACCGGCTTTCTGCTGCTGAGCATAGTGTTAATAACCGGATCTGAAAGGCCTCTGGATCTCAGAAGGGCACGCTCAGTCTCCAAGCCGTCAGGCTCAATTGTTGAACCCCCGGGTGTCTGGCTGTTCCCTGGAGTAGGAGGTCCAGAATCTGAGGAAGTCTCCAAAAGTCTCCTTTTGAGAGGCTTAGTAGTAAAGAAAACCAGGTCCTCTTGGGCCAAAACGGGGCTATAAGAATGAGGTGACACTTTTCCTCCAGAACTTTTGTCAGCACTCTCGGGATGAGGGAGATTGGAGGAAAGGCATTTAGTAGATCTTGAGGCCATGGGCCCGAAAAGGCATCCACGCTCAATGGCTGGTCTTTGTAAGAAAGGGAGTAGAAAAGACGCACCTGGGAGTTGGACCTCGTGGCGAATAGATCTATCCTCGGGGTCTGCCATCTGTCGCATATTTGTTGAAAAATGCTCCTGTTCAGAGACCATTCTTTTGGTTTTAAAGGGGATCGGCTCAGAAAATCTGCAAGAATATTTTCCTTGCCTCTTAAATATACTGCCATAATGGAATTGATGTTGATCTGAGCCCAGGAGAATAGCTGGAAGGTCAGCTGGCGGAGACATTTGCTTTTTGTTCCGCCTTGCTTGTTCACATAGGCGACTGCTGCCCTGTTGTCTGACAGAATTTTTATGTCTCTTCCTCGAATGAACGGGAGAAAAGCTTTTAGAGACAAATTGGCAGTAATTCCTTTGCATTTGAAGGTAGGGGTAACTGGTCTGGGCTCCAAATATCCTGTACTAGATGGCCCCCACAATGGGCTCCCCAGCCTTGCCCGCTTACATCTGTGGTGATAACAATCTGAGATGCAGGTCTCCACTGGACCCCTTGATTTAGGTTTTCTCTGAGGAGCCACCACCGAAGGGAGTCTTTTACTTTGGAAGGAAGATGTACTCTGTAATCCAGTAAGAACTTGCTCCTGTTCCAAGTTGTCAGTAGGAAGTGTTGTAGAACTCTTCCGTGATGTTGAGCCCATCTGACCGCTGGAATCGTAGAGGTCATCAACCCCAGGATTACCATGATTTCTCTTATAGACACTAGTGACTGGGCTTGAAAAGGAGCCATTCTCGTCATTAGGTTCTCGATTTTTTCCTCCGGCAGGAAAGACTTCATCTGATGGGAGTCCAGAAGAATTCCCAGGAAGAGTTTTCTGTTGCTGGGAGATAGATCCGATTTTTGAAGATTCAGTTTCCAGCCCAATGACAAAAGCGTCCTTCTCACAACTTGAAAGTCTTCCAGGAGACGGGATTTGGAGCAGGCTGCAATCAGAAGGTCGTCGAGATAAGGGAAGAATAGGATCCTCTGCTGATGACGATGGCCTGACACTTCCGCTATTATCTTGGTAAAAACCCTTGGGGCCAAGGAGAGGCCAAAGGGTAGTACTTGAAACTGAAAGTGAGCCAAGCGGTTTTGAAAGAGGATTGCGAATCTGAGGAACTGTTGATGAAGATTGTAAATGGGAACATGATAATAAGCATCCATCAAGTCCACTGTCATCATGAAACATCTGAAAGTGTAGGTTTATGGTGGATTTTACTGTCTCCATCTTGAACTTCTTGTACTTTACATAGATGTTCAGGCCTTTTAGATTGATAATCGCTCTGTACGAGCCATTTGGTTTCTTTACAAGAAACGGAGGGGAATAGAAGCCTCTTCCCCACTGGTCTGGTGGAACAGGGACAATAGCTTATTTTTCTATAAGCATCAATACTTGTGCTTCCAAGAGAGTCTGTTTTAAAGGAGGTAGTTGCTTGTTTATCAAATAGCGGTTTGGAGGTTGAGAAGAGAATTCTATTCTGTAGGCTTCCTGGACTAGCTCCAGAGTCCAAGGAGAGGTTGTAATTTTTTGCCAGCCTGAAAGGAAAAGTTTTAGTCTGCCTCCCACCGCGTCTCTGGCGTCATTGAGTAGACTGCTTTGGGGTCTTATCTGGGTTGAGCAGGAACCCTCTACCTTGGCCCCTGGAGGAACGCCAGGAATCAGGATTTTCTCTCTTCCTCTGATCAGGCCTACCCTTATTTTGGTTCCGAAAGGAACGGCGCTGGAAAAATTGTCTGGACTCCGAAGGAAAGCCCTTTTTTCTATATGATGCCTTTTAAAGTATATCGTCAAGAACCATGCCAAACAGACGATCACCTTTAAACGGAATACTGCACAGACGATTTTTAGAAGTATTATCGCCAGACCATGATCTCAACCATACCGAACGGCGTGCCGAGTTGGAAAGAGCTTGAAGCCCTAGCGGACAACTTAACAAGGTCCGCCGAGGCATCAGATAGAAAATTTGAGGCTTGATTTAAAACCGGAAGGGAAGCAAGGATATCTTCCCTTGGAGTGCCAGAAACTAAAATGTTCCTCTAACTGAGATAACCAAAGAGAGAGGGTTCTGGCTGTACAAGTTGCTGCGATACTGGGACGCTGCATAGATGTACAAGATTCCCAGGACCGTTTTAAAATCGACTCACATTTCTTGTCCATACCGTCTCTTAACAAACCCACATCTTCAAATGGTAAGGCAGATTTTTTAGAAATTCTAGCAATGGGTGCGTCCACCCTAGGGGTTATATCCCACAGGGCCAAGTCGGTTTCACTAAAGAGATATTTTCTTTTAAAAACCCTGGAAACCCCCGAGCGTCTTTCTGGGTCTTTCCATTCCTCAGCAATTAATTTCTTAATATTGTTATGGACTGGAAACACTCTTCTCTTACGATCCCCCAGTCCTCTAAATATCTGATCTTGAATGGAGTGCGGTTCTTTAGACTCCTCAACATTCATCGTGGCTTTTATGGTTTTAAGCAGAGCATCAGTATCCTCTAAGGAGCATAGAGGACGGCCTGTATTATCTTCAGAGGAATTAGAGTCTGACTCTGAGGAAATTTCTCCCTCATCTAACTCAAAATCAACATCCAGACGAGGTTCCGATAGGGGCTTGGAGCAAGAAGGCATGGATGGTAGTGACGCCAGCTTAGTATCAATGGCAGAACTGACTTCATCTTTTATATTTGCCCTGAGACTGTCCACCAGGGATGGCGTTTCTTCAGCCATGACCTTGTCCATACATCTTTGGCATAATCATTTTTTAGAATGTGACGCCAATTGTTTTTTGCAAATGGCGCACTTCAGTTTTAATGAAGGCTCCCCCAACTTGCTAGCTTCACGAGTCTATAATAAATAAAATAGGGACACAAAAAATGAATAACTGGCCCAGATATAAGTAAGGGAGAAGCCATCACCAAAAAGGACCCCCTGTGCTTTAGACTAATACAGCATTCCCAGTGAAAAGGAAGGGACAAACAGCACAACAACATAAGATATATAAATTATATATATATATATATATATATATATATATATATATATAAAAACAGGGCCCCAAGGAGGAGGCTTACCAGGCTTGTGGCCTTAACGCTCTCAGCAGGCTTCTCCTGAAGCGACATGGCAGTGCTGCAGAAGGATTCCTTGGGAAGGAACAAAAGCCAAGCAAGCCAAGCCAGTGCTGCTGGCGTTTTTATGGAACTTCCGGGTCACGTGGGTTGCAGAGCGAAGCCCCACACCGCTTCCGGTGCGGGGGAGAAGAGCCCGGGGATGCCTGCGATACGCAGGGCTTACACCAAGGCACTGGGAGGACCGCTATCCTGGTCCCGAGGTCCAGTGCCCTGCACCAGCCCTCCTGTCACTGCAGAAGAGCAGGACAGGGCATACAGGAACGGAGGCTGGACGAGAAGATTCTTCCACAAGCAGGAGGGAACGCCTGCCTTACGTCCAAACATCCCAAGGGACAGGAAACAACTGGAGAAGGTAAGAGGAGGAGGCCCTTTTATTCAAATTCTCCACGTTGTTTCCTGTCCCTGAGAGGCGGGGTTCCCTCCTGCTTAGTGCCGTTGGGAAGGCGTCTGGAAAAAGCCCTTTTCCCATAAAAAGTGACATATAAAATTGTAAAATACAGACATATTAGGTATCATCCACCCCATCTGGTCAACAACGTAAAAAAAAAAAAAAAATTAATAAAAACTGTGCCAAAAAAAGCCATTTTTTGTCACCTTTCATCTCAAAAAGTGTAATACCAAGCGATCAAAAAGTCATATCTACCCAAAAATAATACCAATCAAACCGTCATCTCATCCCGCAAAAAATGACACCCTACCTAAAACAAACAATCGGCTAATAAATAAAAAAAGATATGGCTCTCAGAAAATTGAGACATAAAAACATTTGATTCAAAAATGATTTTATTGTTTAAAACCAAAATATATTTTAAAAAAACAGATATATTAGGTATTGCCGCGTCCGTAACAACCTGCTCTATAAAAATATCACATGAGCTAACCTGTCCGGTGAACACCTTAAAAAATAAAAACTGAGCTAAAAAATTTTTTATCACCATACATAACAAAAAGTGTAATACAAAGCGTACCCAAAAATAATACCGATATTCACTGATGGTTGCTTAGAGATTTTGTTTGTAAACATTCAGTTTTTTTATTACGTGCGTGCGAAATGCATCCATACGCATCGCACCCGCGCGGAAAAAACTGAACGAACGAACGTACGCAATCGCAGTCAAAACTGACTGTGATTGCATGCGGATTGGTGCGGATGCATGCGGATTTTCCGGAACGCACCCTGAACGCATCCAGAAAAAATAAAAAAAGATATGGCTCTCAGAAAATTGAGACATAAAAACATTTTTTTGTTTCAAAAATGATTTTATTGTTTAAAGCCAAAATATATTTAAAAAAAAACAGACATATTAGGTATTGCCGCGTCCATAATAACCTGCTCTATAAAAATATCACATGAGCTATCCCGTCCGGTGAACACCATAAAAAAATAAAAATAAAAACTGAGCCAAAATTTTTTTTTATCACCATACATAACAAAAAGTGTAATACAAAGCGTACCCAAAAATAATACCAATCAAATCATCCTCTCCTCCCGCAAAAAATGAGACCCTACCTAAGACAATAGCCCAAAAAATAAAAAAGATATGGCTTTCAGAAAATGGAGACATAAAAACATGATTGTTTTTGTTTCAAAAATGCTTTTATTGTGCAAAAGCAAAATAACTATAAAAAATAAACAAATTAGGTATTGCCACGTCCGTAACAATCTGCTCTATAAAAATATTACATTATTTTCCCCCGTCAGGTGAAAACCTTAAAAAAATAAAATAAAAACCGTGCCAAAAAATCTATTTTTTGTCGCCATACATCACAAAAGGTGTAATACCAAATGATCAAAAAGTAGAATGTACCCCAAAATAGTACCAATCAAACCGTCACCTCATGCTGCAAAAAATTAGACCCTACATAACATGATGGCTCGAAAAATAAAAGTAATATGCCTTTTAGAAAAAGGAGACATACAAACATGATTTATTACAAAAATGCTTTATTATGTAAAACTGAAACAAAAGAAAAATAAAAGTAGACATATTTGATATTGTCGCCTCCTTAACAATCTGCTCTATAAAAATAGCACATGATCTAACCTGTCAGGTGAACACAGTAAAAAACAAAAAATAAAAACTGTGCCAGAACAGCCATTTTTTTGCTACCTTGCCTCACAAAAAGCGTAATATAGAGGAATCAAAAGTCATATATACCACAAAATAGTACCAATAAAAGTGTCACCTCACCCTATAATTTACAAAATGGGATTACTTTTTTGGAGTTTCTACTCTAGGGGTGCATCAGGTGAAATCTGCCCTCCAAAAACCACATGACGCTCCTTTCCTTCTGCGCCCTGCCGTGCGCCTGTACAGCAGTTTATGACCACATATGGGGTGTTTCTGTAAACTGCAGAATCGGGGTAATAAATATTGAGTTTTATTTGACTGTTAACCCTTGATGTGTTACAGGAAAAATGAATTAAAATGGAAAATCTGCCGAGAAAGTGAAATTTTGAAAAAGTGAAAAAAAAAAAATTCACCTTTCCAATTCTTGTGGAACACCTAAAGGGTTAACAAAGTTTGTAAAATCAGTTTTAAATAAGTTCAGGGGTGTAGTTTCTACAATGGTTTCATTTATGGGTGGTTTCCACTATCTAAGGCCCCTTGCAGACGAGCGTGACACACGCACGTCTCCCGCATCACGGGCCATGTCCTGAACTCCCAGCACTGAACGGGGTCACATAGCATTATACTGATTTATGATGCTATGTAACCCTTAGGCCTCTTTCACACGGGCGTCACGGATTCAGTCCGGATGCGTTCCGGAAAATCCGCACGCATCCGCACCAATACGCACGCAATCGCAGTCAGTTTTGACTGCAATTGCGTACGTTCGTTCAGTTTTTTCCGCGCGGGTGCGAAGCGTTTTGATGCGTTTTTCACGCGTGTGATAAAAAACTGAATGTTTACAAACAACATCTCTTAGCAACCATCAGGGAATCACTTGCGTGCGGATGCAATGCGTAATTCACGCAGACCCATTCACTTCAATGGGGCCAGGGCTGCGTGAAAAACGCAGAATATAGAACATGCTGCGATTTTTACGCAACGGCGAACTGACGCGTGAAAAATATTGCTCATGTGAAAAGCGCCATTGAAATGAATGGGTCACGATTCAGTGCGGGTGCAATGCGTTCGCATCACGCATTGCACCCGCGCGGAAATCTCGTCCGTGTGAAAGAGGCCTTACAGTTCTGGAACACTAACAGCATTATGCCAGTGTTGACCAACACATTCCAGAACTGTAAGGGTTACATAGCATCATAAATCAGTATAATGCTATGCGATCCCGTTCAGTGCCGGACACGGCCCGTGATGCGGGAGATGTGCGCATGTCACGCTTGTCTGCAAGGGGCCTAAGCCCCACAGTAACTTCATAACTGAAGTGGCCCTTAAAACACTGGGTTTCGGAAATTTTCTTAAAAATTTGCTTCTAAAATTCTAATCCTTATAAGATCCTAAAAAATAAAATTACATTTACAAAATGATGCAAACATGAAAGTGGGCATATCTCCCTTAAAAGCAGATAAATTTAAATTTTGAAAATTGCTAATTTTTCCAAATTTTCAGTAAATTTGGGATTTTTTAAATAAATAAAGGTGAATTATATCGACTAAAATGTTCTATTATCATGAACTACAATGTGTCACAAGAAAATCTCAGACTGGCTTGGATAAGTAAAAGCGTTCCAAAGTTATTACCACATAAAGTGACACATGTCAAGTTTCCAAAAAAACAGCCTGGTCCTTAAGTTGAAAAATGGCAAGGTCCTTAAGGGGTTAAAGCAAGCGTCCACCCTTTAGGGAACCCATAGCCTCAAAGGGCAATGCGTTGGAACTCTTAACTAGCTTTGTTAAAGAGACATCCACTTTGGGACATTGGGTTAACAAGGTCTCGTCCTCATCACTAAAGGGAGCCTACGTCTAATCATTTTAGGAACAAAAAGTTTTCTATCTGGAACCTTCGATTCGCGTTTTATCAAGGCATGTAGATTTTTAGGAACCGGAAAAACATCTCGTCATGTATAGATCTATGGATTTTTTTCATCAGAAAGATCCATAGTGGCTTTGACAGCTTTAATAAGTTCTCTGGTATCTTCGGACGAAAATAAATAACGTTTAAATTCAGAGTCAGAAACAGAAGAGACGTCAGAGTCAAACGACTTAACATCTCTGTTCGAGTCTGAGCCTGAGGCAGGGGAGTCAGAAACCAAAATTTTTGATTCTCCTCTTTTACCAGAACCAGAGGGAGAAGGCTCAGGAACTGAAAAACCTTCCAGTGCTGACGGCATCTTTTGCTTAATTAGTTCCCTAAGCTCATCTTTGAGGGAAGGAACACTGTCTTTAGCGATGTTACTAGTGCACCTAGAACATAATCTACTTGAGGAATATTCTGACAATTTAGGGTCCATTCACATGTCCAGAAAATGTGTCTGCATCCGTTCCGCAATTTTGCGGAACAGGTGCGGATCCATTCATTTTCAATGGGGCCGCAAAAGATGCGGACAGCACACAGTGTGCTGTCTGCATCCGCACTTCCGGTCCACGGCCCCGCAAAAAAAAAAAAAAAAAAAAAAAAGATGTCCTATTCTTGTCCGGAGCCACAGACAAGAAAAGGCATTTCTATAGTGCCGGCACAAGGCTGGTGTTCGTGTGAATGGACTCTTAGAAGAAAAAAACTGCACATTTCCATATTTTAGCAGTTGCCTTAGATTTGTGAGTACTATCTCTATCACTGTACACGCACACAGGAAGATAGAGAGAAAAACAAGGGATAGACATGCTGAAAACTCTAAATTCATTTAAAATAAATAAAGTACACATCCCTTTAAACTCACGGCAGAAGGGCCCACAGGGCCAGAACAGCCATTTTTTTTTTTGTTAACTTGTCACCTTATCCTGTTATAAAACTGTCACCTTATACCGTAGTTTCCAAAATGGGATCACATTTTGGGAATTTCTACTGTAGGGCTGCATCAGGAGGTCTTCAAATGTGACATAGTGCCTAAAAACCAGTCTAGCAAAATCTGCCCTCCAAAACCATATGTTGCTCCTTCCCTTCTGTGCCCTGCAGTATGATCATACAGCCGTTTGTGGGGTGTTTCTGTAAACTGCAGAATCAGGGCAATAGATGGAGTTTTCTTTGGCTGTTAACCCTTGATGTATTACAGGAAAAACTGATTAAAATGGATAATCTGCCAAAAAAGTGAAATTTTGAAATTTCATCTCCATTTTCCTATAATTCTTGTGGAACACCTAAAGGGTTAACATTTTGGGTCAGCAAAAAAAACTCTGTGTGCATTCCTTTTTCCTATGTCAGTTCCACAAAAAAATAGAACATGTCCTATTATTGTCAGCATTATGGACAAGGATAGGACTGTTCTATCAGGGGCCAGCTGTTCTATTCCGCATAATACTGAATGCATACGGACGTCATCCACATGCCGACAACCACAAGGGGTTTTCCAGGATTTTAATATTGATGACCTGTCCACAGGATAGATCATCAATATCATATCGGCAGGGATCCCCACCTGGCACCCCTGCCCTGCCAATTAGCTGCTTGAAGAGAAGGCTGTGCTCATGGAAGTGCAGCCATCCCTTCTTTGTTTACTTGCTGGCTGTCAACATTGCAGCATTGAGCAGGTGTAATTACAAGAAACCGTCCCATTGGTATTGCAGTGTCCAAAAAAGCCAGACCCTTATCCTGTACAGTGAAAGCAGTAATAGAACAAAAATTATAGGCTATGAGCACCATTGGGGGTTAATTTTTGATTGCATTTTACTTAGGTTGGGCTAAAAATAATTTTTGTTTAACCCTTTCTACCCCGGAGGTTTTTTCGGTTCTGCATTTTCGTTTTGCGCTCCCTGCCTTCAAACAGCCATAGCTGTTTTATTTTTCTGTTCACATAGCTGTATGAGGGCTTCTTTTTTGCGGGACAAGTTGTACTTTCCAACGCCACCATTTAATATTGCATATGGTGTAGTGGGAAGCGGGAAAAAAATTCCAAATGGGTGAAATTGCAAGAAAACCGCTATTCCGCTACAGTTCTATGGGTTTCTTATTTACAGCGTTCGATGTGCATTAAAACTGACCAGTTACTTTCATTCTACTGGTCAGTACGAATCCGGCAATACCTAATATGTATAGTTTTTCCTGTGATGTTTAGATGGTGATAAAATAATTAGAAAGTTGGCCTTTTTTTTTTTTCCCCCTTGTCATATCTTGACCCCTATAACTTTTTGGTATTTATGTGTACACAGCTGTATGGGGGCTCATTTTTTGCGGGGCGGTCTGAAGTTTTTATTGATACCATTCTGGGGTGTGTATGACTTTTTGATCACTTTTTATTTAATTTTTTTTAGGAAAAAAAAGCGACAAAAAACAGCGAATCGCCATTTGAACGCTTTTTTCCGCCGCACAATTCGCCGTATTGGAATTTTTTTTAATATTTTAAAAGTACGGGCGTTTTCGGTCACGGTGATACCCATGATGTCTATATTTATGGTTATTTAGGTATTTATTTTTTACTTATAAGGAAAGGGGGGTGATTTGAACTTTTATATCTTTTTTATTTTTTATATATTTTTTAAATTTTTTGGTGATTATTTTAAAGCTCAAATATGAGCTCATATATTGTGTTTTGTTTTTTTTTCTTTATGAGCAATCATGGATTTACTAGATGCAGTTAAATCCATGAATTGCTCATTTCTTATCTTGGCCTGCCATCTAGTGGCCAGAATAAGAATTGCAGTTTGAAAACTGTAATCCTCACCAGCGAGGATTACAATTTTCATATGGTGTACAGACACCCCGATTGGCCAATCGGGGCGTCTGTACACCACCCGGAAGTGTAGGCTTCCGGGTTCAGACGCATCCTGATGCCGTGATCACGTGTGATCACGGCATCAGAAGGCCCAGGAAGTCTCCGCAGACGGAGGTAAGAAGCGGCAAGTCTCTGCTTAGAAACAGCAGAGACTTGCCGGCCATGACGCCCGCCGCACCCGCGAGCGGGCGTCATGTCCCCGCACCGCCCGAGCGCCGTACATGTACGGCGCCAGTCGGGAAGGGGTTAACTGGTCTTTATTAAAAATATTCAGCTGTTCTTTCACAAAGGGTTAACTGTCTAGCTGTGTGAATTCTATTTTCACTTTGTGCCAGGTCATCTAATAACCCTTTTCTGTAAATTACTAAAAGGTCATAAACACTTATCAGTAAAATAAGAATTAAGCTATGAGGTGCTTAGGAGGTCAGAGATAAGGAGCCATCATTTGAGCTGCCTGACAAAACCGAGTGAAAACAGAAAGCATTCTGCTTGAGAATGTCAAAGCTGTACAAAAAACTTGTACATACCCCAAAATGGTAAACAGAGTTCACAATAACACCTGTACAAGTATCATAGACACCTTTTCATTTCATTTTACTCCCTAAAAAACCGAATGCGTAACAATAAACGTTGCTGTATCAGGAGAGTAGGTGGGGACACCGGCAAACATGGCAGCAGTGGAGTTGAAGAAGATTCCAGAGTAGATGATAACTACAGTCCGGACATCCAATTTGATGTGCACTACAAGATGACGGAGCAGTGTGTGATGTTATAGCCAATTGATAAAGTACATTGGACTGTACTTTATTACTTGGCTATTACAGCCTGCTACACATTCACGCCAGACCCCTCCCTGGAGCTTATTAACCCTATGCTGGAGAGTGGGATACATGAGACTGTTGGAGGGGCTGATGGGAGGGGTTATTTACATGAGACTGCATGTTTGAGGGGGCTGTATGGAGGTGAGAGATGTTATTTAGACTAGTAATGTTTCCCCTGAATAAATACCAATTTCTTAGGGCCCATTCACGCGACCGTAGTATTGCGGGTCTGCAAAAATGAGGACCCGCAATACTACGGGTGCCGTCCGGCCGGGTGCCCCATTGAAAATGCCTATACTTGTCCGCTGTTGCGGACAAGTATAGGACATGTTCTATTTTTTTATGCAGAGCCGCAGCATGGAGCTGGCTCCGTGCCTCAGCTGCCCGCTCTCATAAAAGTGAATGGGGCCACATCTATTCCGCAATATTGCAGAATAGATGCGGACCCATTCACCTCATCGCTATTTATTTCTGTTGTCCTGCTCCTTTAGATGAGCAGAACATCAAAAGTAAAAGTTTTGGATCAGGCACAGAGGATGGAGTAGGATGGAGTCTGTTCAGTATCTCTTTGGTATCCTGTCTTTTTGAAAATGGGGTGGAACTGGAAAAAAACGCAACTCTGCCAGTTTTTTTTTTTTTTTACGGCATTCGCTATGTGGTAAAATTGACCTGTTATCTTCATTCTCCAGGTCAGTACGATTACAACAATACCACATTTATAGTTCTTCTTACTTTTTAATAATAATTAAAAAAAAAACCTTGAAAAAAAACTTTAATCACCTTTTCTGACCCCTATAACATTTTTTTATGCATACAGAGCTGTGTGAACGAACAGGAAAATAGACCACACTTCGAGCGCTGTCTCCTCATACAGCTGATCAGCGGGGGTGCCGGACCCCGCCGATCTGACATCGATGACCTATTCTGAGGATCCTTAGGATAGGTCATCAGTATCTAATCTGTGGGGGTCAGAGACCCAGGACCTCCGCCGATCAGCTGTTTGAGAAGGCACCGGCACTCCTGTAAGCGCCCTGGCCTTCTCACAGCTTTCCCTAGGCCAATGATATCACATGGCCTAGGCACAGCTCAGCCCCACGGAAGTAAATGGAGCTGAGCTGCGATAACAAGCATAGCCGCTATACAACGTACAGCACCGTGCTTGGTAAGCCCAGAGAAGGCCGCAGCTCTACTACAAGCACCTCGGCCTTCTCAAACAGCTGATCAGGGCCCTGTGTGTCGGACCACTACCAATCAGATACTGATGAGTTATCCAGAAAAAATAGGTCATCAGTAATAAAATATGGTAAAACTCTTAAGATCTCTAGCACTGAGTAAGGGTACGGCTACACAATGACATTTGTTGCGTGACAAAAAGCATACAACTACACTGTAACAGTATTGCACAACATTTTTTGTAACAATAATCAATAGTCACACTGATTTTTGTGCGACTGTCACAGCGAAACACAATTGACTATCATCGCGAGAAATGTTGTTGTGTAGCCAAACCCTAAGGGTATGGCTACACTGGTGGTAAAGCTGTGGTGGCAAGGATTGCAGGGGCATCACAGTGTAGCGGGGACCACTTTGAAATGAACAGCAGCGCAACTTGCATATATGCCACAACTGCAACTGCTGAAAAATAAAGTCCAGCTGAGTTGGCATGTAATGCCCTGCAATCCTAGTTGCTACAGCTGCCCTGCAACCAAGTAGCCATACCCTAAGCTGCAATTAGAAGTAAGAAATGGGAACATCCCCCTGGAGGAACAGCTGTACAAAACCAGTGAACACTGTTACCTCACATATTCACTGACACACTGTGATGCTACGGGGAAATAAGGAAAGAATGCCGCTCACCTCCGCAAAGTTACTGCACATGATGAATGGAAACAGGGAGCCTCCAGCGACTCTATTTAGGTGGATGCTAGAATGGAGTTGTTAGAAGGAGGTGTGTGAGGTCACTGGTCACATGCTCAAATGTGGGAAGTGCTGGCAAACACGGCCTGCAGGTGCTTGTAGAGGAGCTGTGTGTGCCTGCAAGCAGCCCTGTGAGGGAGGATGTGGTGCAGTCCTGGACTACACAGAGCTTCATGGGGAGCTGGTGAGAGGCAGCATATGGAGCTCATAAATGAGGGTGCAGGTCTGGGGAGGGAAGGAGAGTATGTGGAGCACTCAGGGGCAGTGGGGTTCATGAATTGCAGGCCTATCTGGGTGGTGGAGTGGAATTTGGTGCCATTACAGGCGTTTACTGTAGAGATCTGGGTGTATTTTTTGAGAACATGAGGGTGCAGGTCTGTGTATGGGGGTGGCATTATGGGGTGTAAATCTTTGAGAGGGGCATGTGGTGTATTCTGAGGGACATGAGGGTGTAGATCTATGTGGGGGGGGGGGGCTTTATTGAGGAGGCTGAAGTTGGTTTCTTATTTGTTAGTTTCTTATTCACATCATTTGTATTTTTTGTTTTTATTTAAGAATTTTGAGAATGCCTCATCAGCAGTAACAGAAAAAGTTGCAGTGAGCCGTGCTTAAAGGGTTATTCTCATTTTAGACAATGGGGGCATATCGCTAGGATATGCCCCCATTGTCTTATAGGTGCGGGTCCCACCGCTGGGACCCGCACCTATATCGAGAACGGAGCCCCCGAAGTGAATGAGGGCGCACTGCGCATGCGCAGCCGCCCTCCATTCATTTCTATGGGGCCGCCGAAAATAGCCGAGCGCTGGCTCGGCTACTTCCGTCGGCTCCATAGAAATGAATGGGAGCCGACCGCGCATGTACGGCCCGGCTCCCATTCATTCCTATGAGCGGCGCGGGGAGCTGTGCCTGGTGGTGGCCGGACCCCCGGAAACCTGGGGTCCTCCAGGCGCAGCGCTCCCCGCTCCGTTCTGGCTATAGGTGCGGGTCCCAGCGGTGGGACCCGCACCTATAAGACAATGGGGGCATATCCTAGCGATATGCCCCCATTGTCTAAGATGAGAATACCCCTTTAACGTACATCAGTTGAAAGGGGCATGAAAATACAAAAGATGGGCATCAAAGTGGGCACAAAGAAAGTGTGATTTAAGGAATTAAATGAATTTGGGCCAGTGATCTTGCACTGCCAACATACAGAGGGTGATGCCCCGCATCAGATGCAGTGGAGTTCAGCCTGGCCCGAACAGGTTCTGGGCATGAAAACTGGCATCAAAGTGGGCAGATGGACACTTTTCACTGATTTGAATAAGTAACTGATGTTTTTAAGGGGTTAAATTAATTTGGACCAGTGATCTCACACTGAGAACATACACAGGGTGATGCCCCGCATCAGATACAGTGGAGTTCAGCCTGGCCCGAATAGGTTCTGGGAGCATCAAAGCTGGCACATGGACACTTTTCACTGATTTGAATAACATACATCACCCTGGGTATGTTCTCAATGCGAGATCACTGGCCCGAATTGATTTAACCCCTTAAAAACTACTTATTCAAATCGGTGAAAAGTGTCCGTCTGCCCACTTTGATGCCAGTTTTCATGCCCAGAACCTGTTTGGGCCAGGCTGAACTTCACTGTATGTCATGTGGGGCTTCACCCTCTGTATGTTGGCAGTGCGAGATCAGTGGCCCAAATTCATTTACTTCCTTAAATCACACTCTTTGTGCCCACTTTGATGCCCATTTTGTGCCCATCTTTTGTATTTTCATACCCCTTTCAACTGATGTACGTACGTTAAGCACGGCTCACTGCAACTTTTTCTGTAACTGTTGATAAGGTGTCCTCAAAATTCTTAAATAAAAACAAAAAATACAAATGATGTGAGTAAGAAACTGACAAATAAGAAAGCAACTTTAGCCTCGTCTTTATTGGGGGTAAATCTGTGTAGGAGGGGCCATGTGGTTTATTCTGGGTTCCTGAGGGTGCAGATCTGTGTATGGGGTGTAAATATGTGAGGAGGGGACATGAGGGTGCAGATCTGGGGGGAGGGAGCTTTTTGGCGTGTAAAACTATGAGGGAGGGGGCATTTGGTATATTCTGGGGTCATGAGGGTGCAGATCTGTGGGGGGGGGCATGTGGCCTATTTTGAGATCTGTGGGGGGCTTTATTATTTATTTAGTGGGCCTGTGCACACAGCTGAGAGAGCTATAAGAAGCAGGCGGGGGGGGGGGGGGTTCAGAGTTGGTGACCTGTGTGCTGGGAATGAGTAGAAATGACAACCTTGGGGGGGGGGGTGGCATAGATGGCGACCTGTGTGTGCTGTAGGGAAGGGGGGGTTGGAGTACTGTCTGTATTTTGGGAACAGTTCACTGGAGAGGCATGAGTGGCAGTCGGTGGGTTTGCAGTGAAGACAATGGTGTGCATATCTTATGTCAGATATGTGTGAGAGAAGGGGCACATGATGAGAACTATGTGTTGTAGAACACCTGACCAGACGAGTACTTGGAACAGTCTAGCTAGATGAGATGACTTGGAGTACAATCCCTTGTCTTGTGACATAAGGGATCAGCAGGGAGTATTGTGTGGGAGCCATTAAGATCAGACAAGGAGATCATGAGTACAAGAGTGAGGTCGCAGTGTGTTTGTGTGGGAAAAGAGGTAAGTGGGGACTACTGTGTATGGGACCCATGAAGATCAAACAGTGGCCCTGGCAATGTGGGTATGTGTGGGTATATGAGACCCATGCAGGGGTACTTGTCCTGCTGTCTGCTAGAATGGGTGGCACAAAGAGCGGTCCTGGGACTTTTTAGTGGAATCTGTAAAGTCAGGGGGCCTACAGTTGTAATATGTTTATAGGGTATAGGAACTACGTCTTCTGGAGTAGGAGGTGTTGCTGTGAATTAGCTCAAGGCAGTTACAGGGAGTTGTACAGCATGTAGGTCTGGGGTTTAATGCCTCTTCTTAAATATTCTACTTATGTAACTGTGTGGTGACATGTTTATGTCTTTGCACCCCATAGATCTTCCAGTGCCGGATCCTGTACAGACGGAGAGGAGCAGTCCACTGCTGGATCATGTACAGATGGAGAGGAGCACTCCAGTCCTTGATCCTGTACAGACAGAGAGGAACACTCCAGTGGGTCTAAGGCAGTGATGGCTAACCTCCGGCACTCCAGCTACGGTGGAACTATGACTCCCAGCATTCTCCATTAATTTCTATGGAGTTCTGAAAACAGCTAAGTGTGTATCTTGGGACTTGTAGTTTTATCACAGCTGGAGTGCCGGAGGTTAGCCGTCACATGTCTAAGGGAACCTTGCGCATTAGTGTTAGGGTCCTATTACGCTTGCAGCTAATCATGAAGATCATCACTAACAAGCGTTTTTATACTCGTTAGCGAAAATCTGGCATTGAAATACAGCTGCCTATTACCTGATGAACGAGCTAACGCTCATTCATCGAGTAATATGAGTCTTTCAACAGGTTTTAAAATAATTGTTTGCCGACAGCAGACTGTGCTGTGTAATCAGCACTCTGCTGTTGGCAAACAATGATTCGGTAGCGGGATGAGCTATAGCATTAGCGATCACCCCTCCACATACTCAAGAGGGGATCGCATATGTAATAGCAGCAGTCTCCTCCACTAGCGAGCCAGGGGATTGTTGGGAAGGAACACTTCTGTATGGGGATGAGCGATGACATCACTGCATGTAAATGTGTCTCCTCCACTGAGAAGCAGACGATTTGTTGACGATTTGGTCTGATGTCAGTTGTCACACCGTGGCATCCTTTGTATAATAAGATTGTTGTGGAAAAGTGTGGGATCTAAACTAATAGCTGAAGGGTGGCTTTCAAGGAGTTGTAGGGGGAGCAAAATCGTTCGTTCTTAAAGGGGTTGTCTCATCTCGCCATTACTAAGGCGAGATCAGAACACCGTTCCAACCATCAACCAGCCGGGAAACAGTGGAGCTTGTTGGTGCTCTCTGTTTCAGTAGCTCCTATTGCAACGTGTGGGGGCTATGGAAACAGCATAGCACAGCGAGCTATGTCGAAAAATAGTGTTAAGCCCCCTTTTTTAACCGGCCATATGGTTTTACGCTGTGTTCGCTATTTGGGTGGATTGCTGGTGTGTCGCCAGGCACAAGGACTGCCATTCATGCGTCTAGTTTATGAGGCGCATGAGGCAGTGCAAGCGAGAAACTAAGAACGTGAATTGACGGTCTTAGTATACGTGCCCCATTGGGTCTTGTTTATAGAGACCGTGTAAGGCTGGATTCACACTTTCGTTGAGCTTTCAGCTTTTTCTGAATCAGGAAAAAGAGGGAGCCATTGTATTTTGAGAAGCAGGTTTGTCATATCCATCAGGTTTTGGTTATTTTTCACAGGAGAATAAGAACAGCGGGAAGAAGTTTTTTTTTTTTTTTTCCCTCACATGAGTCAGTCATAGCTTTTTTTTTTTTTTTTTTTTTTTTTTTAATAACTTGAAAGCTTAGGGGTTAAAATGTTATATGTGCATTATGCTTCAGATATTTAGGCTGCCCTCTACCTCACCTTTCCTATTATTGAAGAGACTTTTTCTGTTTCTTTAGGACTTTTCCACTGCACTTGATGCATGCTTTGCAAGGATTTAATTCATTATAGTCTGCAGCAGCTTGCATGGCATTCTATGAGGAAAATATGATTTCAAACTTTGTCATCTTGGAAAAAATTGGAAATGAAGTTTAACCCCCATTGACTGCCTAAACATGCCTTTTGCAGTTTTATTTGACTTTAACTTCTTAGCAACCACCAATATGTATTTCTCCTGTGGTCACTAAGGGGCCTTTTCACGGCGGCCCAGTCTTAGGCTACATTCACACGTCCGTATAAAACGTCTGCATCCGATCCGCATCCGTTCCGCCATTTTGGATGAAAAATGCGGATAGTATGCGGATCCATTCATTTCAATGGATCCCGAAAAAATTCGGACAGCACTCCGTGTGCTGTCCGCATCCGTGTGTCCGTTCCGATTGTCCGCATTAAAAAACCAGCATGTCCTACTTTGATCCTGAAAATGCGGTCCATGGCTCAATAGAAGTCTATGGACCCTCCGATTATGCGGAAGACTTTCGGAAGGCATCCGAATGTCATCCGCATGTCATCCGTTTTTGCGGAATCCGTTCCTGGAATAATTTTAAAAGGTTCAGCCCTCTGAGAAGCATGTGGTCGGCCCAGGCAGAACTGGATTGGCCAGCCAATTAAGCTCCAGAGAAGAGAAGACTTTATGCCAAAATGCCTTCCAGTTATGATGTGGAGAAACTTATCATCCTCATTCAAGAAAGGCCCACCCTTTGGGACACCAGGTCTGACAGTTACCATGACAGGATAAAGAAAGATCGTGCTTGGGATGAAATTGCCAAAGAGCTGTCCTGTACTGAATGGGATAAAGCTGATAGCAAGAAGAGGCAGCGCATAAGTAAGTTAAAACTTTTTACAGTTTGGTGTATATATGTCAGACTGTTTTTTTTGTTTTATGTACATAAGCATAGAGATGCTGCTGTTCAGACATTTGTATGTGACAGTTAGGTGCGAACATTTATTAGCTGCCATGCCTGCAAATGTTTGTTTTTCCCTAATACATGCATGCATATGCAGCTGGACCTATGTGTTTGATGGCTACACTTTTCTTCATACATATATTAGCTACCTGTGCTTGATTGTATTAGGGCCTAGTATAGTTTGACATGCATGTAGCTAATAACTTTACTTTTGACAGTGTTGCTTAGCAACACCTATGTCCAGCTGCCTGTGCTTGATTGTATTAGGGCCTAGTATAGTTTGTCATGCATGCCGTTAATATCTTTACTTTTGATATAGTTGATTAGCACCACTTTTGTGTTTTATTTTATGTTTTGTGAGATTGATATTGTCTTTTCCTATGTTTTTTGTTTTTACCTAGTTAGCAAGCTCAAAAATCGATGGCAATCATGTCGTGATCAGTTCCGTCGTGAATTGAACCTCAAACAACGAAGTGGTGACGGGTCGATTGGGAAAAAGCCGTACTTATATACGCAAAATCTTCAGTTCCTGAAGCCTGTTATGGAATTAAGGCCATAAGTTTTGTTTCTGTTTGTTTATTGTCATTTTTTTTTTTTTATTAGGACATTATATTTTCTGTATAGTCCTGGAAACTATATAAAGATCCATCTCTATACAGTATTCGCATTTTATACATTGACATTTTCTGGCTCAAGTAAAATAGTGTTGTTATTTTTTGTACATGGTGTGTTTAAAAGTTTGGTACACACATTCTAGGGCCACTGACCTGGTGTCCAATGCATGTGGTTTCTGAACCCATTTTTGCGAATGTGGTCCATGAACCTCATCCGCTGGTTTTCACCTTATCAGATATGTGTATTGCGCTACTTATGGTTGTTTAGCCTTTATGAACATACCGTTTCTCAACGAAAATAAGTAATTTCTTATTTTTGTGGTTATCAGAAAAAAGGGTTTTAGGGCTTATTATTGTTTTAGTTCTTTTTGTCCCCCGCTGAACATATATGTCATTTTTGGCCCCTCTAAGTATATATTGTTATGTCATGTTTTCCCCCCCAGGCCCCTGTGCACACATGGACAAAAAATATACTTACCTCAACTCCGCTCCGAACTTTCTCTCACCCAGTTCTGTCATATGATGTGCACTGCGCCATCCAGTCAACCAGCATGATCCTATACACACACCCCTATACGCATATCCTATCCAGGGCTGCCAAACCTCTCCGCTGTGATGATCCCACAAGACATAACCTCAGTGACAGTTCTCTTGTAGTGGCGGATCGGCTATGGGTATAGGGGTGTGTATAGGTAACTAACTGGGCAGCGCTGTACTCACCATTGCACGTGGTAGCGCCACCAGCAGAGAGGCCCTGACTAGCCACATACACAGTGTGGGCCGAATTATGTTACATTCTGAGTGCACCCGTTAATTATGGTTTGTGCATGCATTATATTGAAATTGTTTTAAAGTTGCTGTCCCATGATTGGTGAAATTTAATTCTCGTAGACAATGGGCAAGGTCGTGCGCTTCTCACCTTTTTTCTGGTTCAATCTAAATCAAAACTTTTTAGAACTATAGAAAGTTTGATTAAACATTATTCCATTTTCTTTTCCTCTTGATTTGCTATCTATGTGTATATTAATATGTTGGTTATGTTCTTGATCCAGTAATTTGATCTAATGAAAACTGATGTTGTTTTCCAGAACTGTCGACAATCTGGATGATGATGATGATGGGCAGTCTGACCCACAACCAAGATCATCCCAGGAGCCCCATGTCGACCCTCCTTCCGAAGGACAATCGGAGAATGTTGAAGGAGAAGTTTTGGCCAGGTCCCAGGAGGAGGTTCAAGAGTCGACAATGGAGGAAGGTCAACCAGGCTCACCAGCTCGTGCTCCAGCCCCCAGACAGCAGTCAAGCCACCGCCGCCGTTCATCAGGTAGACGTCGGGGGGGCCCATCACCACGATTCTGCCTTGGATACTCGAGCCCTCGTTGATGCAAGGGTCATCGAGTATCTAAACCAGAATCGTGGTGACACAAAGGAGAACAACTTATTGAAAAGTCTGGGCCCCTATATGCAACGTGTACCTGAAGAACGGCAGGAACGTTGCATTGCAGCAATGGCAAATCTTCTATTTTCCTTTTCCTCTCCCCCAGACCCTCATGAAGTTGAACTTTTTCTCGAACGTTATCGAGACAATATTCTTTCTGGACGACGAGCCAGCCATACCACTGTGACCCAACCTCCCCCGGGTATATTTTACCCTTCTTCTGGCCCAAGTTACCCTCAGGCCCCGTCTTATGAGCCCAGGAGGCAGCCATCTGCTTCTTTGGGTTCATCGGGCTTCAACCCTGTGCCATTTACACGTGACCTTTTTGATCTTTAATTTATGTTATGTTGTTAAAATTTTCAAATATTAAACTTTTATGTAAAAAATTATGCTGTGACATTAAACAGTTTATTTTTGTTCAAATTTTGGCTTTGCCTGTCTTTAATATAATTTAATATCACATAGTGAATGTAGTTAATGTGTATATAACTTTAAAGATTTGATGCTAAAAATGTGTTCAGAGACAAATGCTCCCTGTTTGGACTATATGTTCCCGAACAACATTCATCTCAGACAGTGCAGTGCTAATAGTCATATATTGCAATGATACTGGGCACATCTGGCAAAAACATAGACAAATCCTTCCCTTCTCACTTTGGCAAAGGCACCATGTGTCCATAGGGACACTTCAGAGGGCATTTTTAGAGAGAGTGTACCAAGATGGCCCATACTGTCCTCTTATATTATGCCCTCGTATGAGGTATGATGGCTGTTCAATGTGTTTTAACAGAAAGCCACAAGGGTATTGCGACATTCCATTCTTCCCTTAATATTTCAAGTCACCCATACATATATTTTTGGAAAAATCGTTAGAAATGGTCAATGTACTAGTTTGATTAAGAAATTTGCATTTTTTGGTAATATAACTCAAAATCGAGGACACAGACACAAATATATACTTTATTATTTGTAATTGAAATAAAAAAATACTTACCTTTACAGACTAGTTTCTATTTTACCTTACATATTTTATTAAAGAACTTCCTTCCTAAAAAGATTCATGAAAACAAAAAAATACATTCAGCAGATGGTGGATCACTATCGTCCAAAAATTTGGGGGGGAAAGCCACACTTGTTATATGATGTACCTTGTAATGAGGTATTAGAAGGTATTAAAACCAAATATTTAATAAAAAACACCATCAATTACATATACATTGATAGTGGAATTTGGACATTACAAAATACCTCAGCCCGCAAGCCCACGTCAAGGGTCCTCATTCTCTTGCGAGTCCCTAACTAAACTAACAACAGGGGATCTAACTAACTTAAAAAAAAAAAAAAATTTGGGAACCAGAACCAAGATGAAATCAACGACTAGCATGGATGGCTTCCAACTGCCATGGTACGGCCCCCTCTGTACTACAGAAATAGTCTGCAAAGAGTTCCCGAACAGCTATGCCAGCCGTCCCAGGTCGCCCAGGCCGACTCAGATCAAATATGACATTAGATGCCATAGTTTGATCAATTTCTGCATCAGGGGAGGCATCATGAATCCTGGTGAAGTTGTGCAGGAGTACACAAGCCTGTATCACCAGGGTGGCATGTTCCGGATTCATCTGGATGGATGACAAGAACACTCTCCACTTAGCAGAGAGTATTCCAAAAGCGCACTCAACATACCGACGAGCACGAGTCAGACGATAGTTGAAGATGCGCTTACGTACATCCAGATCGCGTCTAGGGAAGGGCCGCATCAGATGTGGTGACAATGCGAACCCTTCATCAGCCACGATCACAAATGGAGCCGGTGGCCTGGCGGATCCAGGAAGTCTTCTTGGCTCTGGCAGGGCAAGCTGGTTAGTGTGAAGTCGATCACACATTCTGGAAGCACTAAAGATGTGGGCGTCTGAAGTGCTCCCATAGGCCCCGATATCTACAATAACAAACCTGTAGTTACTGTCAACTAAGGCCATCAGCACTATAGAAAAAAACTGTTTGTAGTTGAAATACCGGGACCCTGAGTGAGCGGGCTTCTTTACACGAATGTGTTTACCGTCCAGTGCCCCAATGCAGTTAGGAAACTGCGCAAATTGATAAAATCCCTCGGCGATACGTAGCCAATCTTCCTCCTTAGGGGTGGGCATCACCGCTTCTCTGAGACGCTGCCAGATAACTTGACAAGTATGGCAGACTATCCCAGAGATTGTTGAGGTCCCAAGCAGAAACTCAAAGTGCAGCGATGCAAAAGAATTTCCGGTAGCAAGGAATCTGTGGAAAGAAAGAAAAAAAAATTACAAAAACAAATACAAAAAAAGGCTAGAGGATCATCAATAATGAAGTCCTGCCATGGCGTAAGATCACTTAGTAGTTCAATTACAAATGCATAATAATTGAAAGCAAGCATGACATACGAAACTATATATGTGTAATGAAAAAGATTATCACAAACATTTGTCCAACTGTCAATAATACGAAAAACATAACAAAAGATATATGATGCCATACTTAACAAGTGAAAATTGTAATGAAACATTTAAATAAGTTAATGAACAACATACAATACTATCAAATAAATAAAACTTACCTCAACGTGACAAGAAGACGTTCCTCTGCAGAAATACTACGCCTCATGCTGGTGTCCATGAAGGTCAAGTCCGGATGGAGAGAGACCAGAAGATGATCAAAAGCCTCCATGGACATGCGGCAGTAGCTCCGAAACTTCAGGGGGTCCTGTCGCAGATCATTTAAAAGTTTATGAAATAGTCCCTTACGATTACGCTGTGCGACAATGGGATGTATCCACTGTCGCCTTCTCCTCACTGGTTCTTCGTCCAGCATCGCTGCTTGCTGTCCAAATCGCCTTGAAAGGAGCCATCGGAAGAGAACCTCATGAATATCCCAGGGCATGATGTAAATCGCTCAGAAATCCAGTGAAAAATATGCCAAATCTAAGCACAGATTTCACCTCTCAATCCAAACGAAAAGATGAACCAAACAAAATGGCACCTGGATGATCACGTGACTGCTTGATATATTAGCATCAATCAATTATTCAGATTTTATTTAGATTTGATTCCTCCTTCCGTTTTTGCGGATCCGCAAAAAACGGATGACATACAAAAACATCCTTTCCATTTTTTGCGGAAAAACGGAACGGATGAGCTTCAAAAACGGATTTTATTTGCGGAAACACGGATCCGCCAAAAACTGACCGATTTCCAGGATGTGAAAAAACGGACGTGTGAATGTAGCCTTAGTGCTGCACGGGTCTCACATGAGAGCTGTGGTTCTCTACTAACAGCCTGGACCGACAGGAGCACTGATCGGGGCTGTTTAACCTCTTAGGCCCCTTTCACATGAGCAATTTTTTTCCTTGCCCATGACAGCACCCATGCGAGTAGGACCTCCCATCCAGGATAGGAAACCTAAGAAGATAAAAAGGTTCACACCCCCTCCACACCTCTGTTTTAGGTTTCCTGTCCTCCGGATAGGATTTACCTAGGGAGCTCTTACTCCTAGATTTGGGTTCACACCCTGGAGCTGGGGAAGGTCTGAGTCTACTAAACCGTATGCCAGGCGGCGTTAGTCTCCTTTAGGAGCTGCTGGCCAAGTCTGCCTTTTCTCCTGCCTCCTCCCAGCCTCTTGGGGGGCCGCTATGGCCGTGTTCAGACGGCTCCCGGTCCAGCCGGTGGGGTGAGGGGCCTGCTCCCTTCTTAAAGATGGCCGCCAGAGCAGTTGCGCCTACTGAGCATGTGGGGGCGGGCGGCAATATGCGGCTTCCTGCATTCAGACGTCACTACCTGTGACGCTGCAGGAAGCAGGGGCCTCTGTCGGTTTGGATTAGGAGTGGGCCATGTGATAAAGGAGGCCAAGGCGTGTTATAAGTGGCAGCAGGAGATGGCAACCAGCTCTCATCTGATGCACACAGTGCCGTGCTGGACCCGGTTGGACCATGTCGGAACCAGGAGATTTTGTACACGCCGACCCCTTAGGAATCCTCGAGGCCATCAGCACGGTACTAGTCCTGAGGAACGGGGAAGTATTCATCTGTATATGGTGAGATCTACCCTATTTACTCTGGATTTTGTTGTTTTCTTTTTTTTTTAAGTAGCAAAAACACCTAAAAAAGTTTATAGCAATAAAGAAGCGTGGGTTCAGGGTGAGATCTGAGGTCGGATCCTCCTCAGTTACAGTAAAGTTACAGATTCAGAAATCTCTAACAGGGAAGATTATGATGTTTCCAGTCACAATATGTCTGATGAATTTTTTTCTTCGGAAGAAGACACGGCAGGGGCCTCTGTGGAGGTGGAGATTGCCAGGTGCGTTACAAGTTGGCTACAGAGAATGCACCCAGTCATCCTGCACACCGTGCTGTGCTTTTGGATCCTCTGCTCTTTTGAAATATGTCAGAGCTAAGTGATCCTGGTTGTGCCAACCCCTCTGTGCCCTTGAAGCCTTCTAGTCCGGTGCAGGTCCTGAGGAGTGGGGTACATCTGCAAAAAATATGAGACAAAGTCGTACATTTTTTTGCTTAACTGATGTAGTTGGTTTCTTTTTATCAAACTTGATACAACCTTTTTTTCACATTATGGGGGATCCTAATTATCTGAGGGCGTATGCTGTTTTTACTCAGCTGCAAACGAGGGTAGATAAGAACTTCAGGGACTGATTGGCTAGCCTTAGGTAATTTCCTTGTGCTGCCTTCTCTACCCCTTGTTTTGTCAAAGTGAGTGAGTTCTCTTCTGTATTGCTCACACTTGTAGCAGGGATAGCAGGTCTTACTTACAGACTTAGGCAGCTATACCTCTGCAGAGGCAGATGTGCCATTTGGCCTCTGTGCCATTTGGCCTCTGTGCCATTTGGCCTCTGTGCCTATTGGCCTCTGTGCCTATTGGCCTCTGTGCCCATTGGCCTATGGGCCCTCTGTGCCTATGGGCCTCTGTGCCCTCTGTGCCTAGGGGCCTCTGTGCCTATTGGCCTCTGTGCCTATTGGCCTCTGTGCCTTCTGGGCCTATGGGCCTCTGCCTTCTGTGCCTTTTAGCCTCTGAACCTTTTTGTCCACAAGAAGCGGGATTGAGCATTTCGTTGTGGGAGTTCTGTTGGGTTCCTATCCTGTCTTTGAATAAAGTATTAGACAGGAAATGGGGTCCCTCCCTGGCTTAATTCATATTGTAGTCTCGCATGGGTGCTGTTATGGGCAAGGAGAAAAAGACAATTGCACTTACCGGTAATTGCTTTTCTTGAAGCCCATGACAGCACCCCAAAATTTTGTCCCACCCATATTTTTTATTCTCAGACTATGTATTTTTTGAGGAAGACAGTTGAGTCGCTGGCTCTATAATAATATGGGAGAAATAGCTCCCCTTTAAATTTTTTTATTTCCTTTTCTGACTTTTATCTATCCTCTAGTCTTCTCCTTGCAAATAACTGAGGTTTGGAGGGGGTGTGAAGCTTTTTATCTTCTCAGGTTTCCTGTCCTGGATGGGAGGTCCTACTCGCATGGGTGGTATCATGGGCTTCAAGAAAAGCAATTACCGGTACAATTGTCTTTTTCCACGCAGGGTGCGATGTGTGACTTTAACTCATAGAACCCCCACTGAATCCTGATCCATTCATTTCAGTGGGTCTGTGTACATGAGCTTTTTTGTCATGCATCAGTTCTGAGTTGTGTGAAAAATACAGCATGTTCTCTATTCTGCGTTTTTCACACCGCCCTGGCCCCATAGAAGTGACTGGGGCTTCAGTGAAAAACGCATTGGATCCGCAAGCAAGTACGGATGCAATGCATTTTTCACTGATGGTTTTTCACAGAGATGTTTGTAAACCTTCAGTTTTTTTAATTACGTGCAATCGCAGACGGAACTGACTGAACTTGCTTGCAAAATGGGGCGAGTTTCCCTGAACGCATCTGGACCTAATCTGTCACACTCGTGTGAAAGAGGCCTTATAGCTGCCATATATAAATGGTTACAGATGGAGCGGATTGCCTCTGTTTCCCATTGGCACCCCACAAATAAGATTTCTGGGTTCTGATGTGTGTATAGTATATGCAGGCCAGGACTTGGTGTACGCCCCAAGCCTGCCTTGGGTGCTCCACAGCAGGCTGCGCATCTCTGTATAGCAGTGACATTTAAAATGCAATGTACTATATGTATAGTGGGGGAGATTTATCAAACTGGTTTAAAGTACAACTTGCTTTGTTTCCCATGGCAACCAATCAGATTCCATCTTTCATTTTTCAAAGGAGCTGTGAAAAATGAAAGGTGGAATCTGGTTGCTATGGGCAGCTAAGCCAATTCTACTTTACACCAGTATGTTCACTCTTCTCTGTGTGGAGTTGTCAGTATCAGGACTCTAACAAATTGCATTTTGTGAAATCTGGGCATTTGTCACCGTAAGGCTGCCATGTAATAAATTCTATGTATGTACACAAAATTAACATACAGGGGTGGACTAGGATGTTAGTGGCCCTGGAAAAAACTAAAAGTGACCCACGTTGTTGGGGTCAACAGTACCTTAATTCAGCTCAAAATGCCTCCAAGCATTAACAGATATCACTGGATTTTCGGTTCTGCTGAAGCAAAAATAACATTGCAGCACAAAATACCCCCCAGAAGCTGTCTTTGAGATGGTACCTGGTTCAACACTACCAGATATAATAGAGAATACAGCACTACATTCCTATTGCATCATGTGACGTCTTCTCTGACGTAAATATTCTGTTTCCTCATCTGTATTCAAGATCAGTCAAGACCTCCTTGACAACTTTCAGCTATATCTGTAGAGTTTGCCACAAAAACAACTTAGAGTTCTCACTTTTCAGTCATCTTTCCCATCATGTGCCTGCTGTACTCACCTATGCCCCCAAATACTGTACTTTTTTGCTCTATAAGCCTTCCTTTTTTTTTTTTAACCCCCCCCCCCTCCAAGGTGGGGGAAGGGGGGGGGATACTAATGAGTGCTTCTATTGTGGAAGTGGTCATTACTACAAGAGGACCGGGGTGAATACAGTGCTCCTTGTGCAGGCTCAGTACTCAACACTCCCTGACCTGCGCACGGAGTTAGGACGTCATCGCCCTCTGTGACCTCACACTGTGGGATGTGGGTCACAGCACCGTGCGGTAGGAAGAGCACTGGCGGAAGCAGCGTCCAGAGCAGGAGAGGTAAGGTCTGAATAGGGGTATTATTAACATTGGGGGCCTGATGAAAAATATTTTTCTTATCCTCCTCTACGTACTGTACTGCAGAAGAAATAATGCCCAAGTAGCTTGCAGTCAGAGACACCCGTCTTCCGGCATAGTTGGTTGCACTGACATTATACTGCTTCCTGGGTGCCGGCACAAGCAGTCTAGATGATGTCTTCACTTAAAGGGGTATTCTCATCTTAGACAATGGGGGCATATCGCTAGGATATGCCCCCAACAGTGGGACCCGCACCTATATCCAGAACGGAGCGGGGAGCACTGCGCCTGGAGGACCGAGGGGGATTTCCGGGGGTCCGGCCACCACCAGGCACAGCTCCCCGCTGCGCTCATAGAAGTGAATGGGCGCGCAAGCGCGGACACTGCTCCCATTCGTTTCTATGGAGCCGACGGAAGTAGCCGAGCCAGCGCTCGGCTATTTTCGGCGGCCCCATAGAAATGAAAGGAGGGCGCTGCGCATGCGCAGTGTGCGCCCTCATTCAGTTCAGGGGCTCCGTTCTGGATATAGGCGCGGGTCCCAGCGGTGGGACCCGCACCTAAAGGACAATGGGGGCATATCCTAGCGATATGCCCCCATTGTCTAAAATGAGAATAACCCTTTAACCACCTGTACACTAGCTTAGGTTCTCAGGTTCCAATCCTAGTGAACGCTGGTTCAAGGAGGCATCAGCTCTAGGTCCCTGCAGTATTCAACTCTATTTCCGTCCTGAAGGCATTAATACAGTTGAATTCCGGATGGCAGCTGTGACCTCTGGCCGGGAATATGTACCCGATTCCCCCCCCAGTGTTAATGCTGGAAGGATCAGGTCATTGTGTATCTGTCCATCTGCCATGAGGAGCGCTTGGGTGGCCCCCAAGGAATCATCCCACCAGGAATCTTTCAAAAATGGTCTATGGCGAGTCTGCTCTTGACTACATACAACTGGATAAACCTAAAGCAGTGGTGGCTAATCTATGGCATGGGTGCCAGAGGTGGCACTCAAAGCCCTCTCTGCGGGGACCCACTCCCTGGGAAAAGTCTAAGACGTAGCAATATGCTTTAAACTTTTTTGTGATTCATCAGCGTAAGGGGTGCTATGAACGGCACAAGCAGAGCACAGAATGTAGGCAAGCTATTATAGGTAAATGATAAAGTATATGGAAGATATACTATATTGGACTGTAGTATTCAGGGTAAGTTGTCATATTGGCACTTTGCGATAAATAAATGGGTTTTGGGTTGCATTTTGTGCACACGATCTCTTCGCCATCACTTTTCTGAAGCGTTCTCTGCACTATTCCATCCCCCTTCCCCCCCCCCCGTCCGGCCTGGTAATTACAGTTCTGAATACATTTATCGTTTACAAGACAAATAACAAGAGAGTCACAGCATTGTACCTGTCTTGGTGTAAAATCTATTTAGAGTGTCTCACAAAAGTGCTTACACCCCTCACATTTTTGTAAGTATTTTATTATATCTTTCCCCAGTCGTCTCCACAACGGCACCCCTGAGATGACCCCGCCCTGCCAGGGACAGGAAAAACATGCGAAAAGGTTAAAAACCTCTCCCACCACCTTCAGTATTTTTCCTATCCCTGTGTAGGACAGACGTGCAGAGAGGTTTTTGGATTATTGGATCTACAGCAGGAGGTCTGGCATAGCTAGCAGCTCCCTGCCTTTCCTTGAAGGTACCTGGTATGTCGGCAATGCTTGCCATAAGTAAGCCCTTGGATCCATTGTTGTCTGCGCAGACGTGGAGCATATCAGTTGGCAAGATGGGATGTGGGAGCTGGCATTCGCGTCACTTCCGGTGATGTGTTCTCAGCGTCCAGTGAAACGCACGCCACTCCCGTCTGCAGGAGATCTCTCATTGAAGGAGGAGGGGCCTTGGTCTGTATTCCTTCTCTACATACCGGCTGTTTCTGGGCTCGGGATTTAACATTTGCCTGCAGGGGGTATTTATTCCAGTTGGGAGCTGTAGTGGGGCGGTTCTACCTGGCTTTCCTGTTTCCCCCCTGGACGCTCACCATGGAGGATGATTCAGCTAAGCGGTCTCTGCCATCAGCTGGTATTGTAGGTCAATGAGATCTCCTTGGTATTGGAGATATTTTTCTCTTTACTGCTGCTTTGATGTTGTGTTTTTTTTTTTCTTTTCCCTCTCATTCAGTCTGAGAAAGAGATGGGCCCAAAGTGTAAACTTGCTGCATCTAAATGTGCTCATAATATCAGAAACCACTTTGTCCTGGGTGTATTCTAAAAGTGGTTCAGGACGAGACTCCAGTGTTTATGAATGACATCAAGTCTTTTGTTAAAGATGAGATTCAGTCGCCTATGTCTGGATTATGTGCATCTTAAGCACCTAAAAAGAGAAATAAGAAATCTAAGGAGCAGGTACCTCTCAATTCTGCTATTTCCTCTGAGTCTGATCTTTTGGAAGATAGAGAGGAGGGAGAACAGGTCAGTTTGTAGAAGCTCCCACTAGGGGCGATGCTTTGTTGGATCTGGTAATTTCTAATGATGCAGAACTTGTTGGAAATGTTACTGTTCAAGAAACACTAGGTAATAGTGACCACAATAAAATTATATTCCCCATAAACTATTAGAAGCAAACTCTGTCAGGCAGAGCAAAAACACTGAATTTTAAAAAGGCTAATTTCCCTGGGTTGAGGCCAGCATTTCAGTGCATAGACTGGGAACAGCTACTGTCACATAATACTGAGGATAAATGGGAGAGCTTTAAATCCATATTGAGTAATTACATTAAAAAAATTAATCCTTTAGGTAACAAGTATAAACAGCTAAATTAAACACCCCATGGCTTGCAGCTACTGTAAAAACGGTAATAAAAGACAAAAAATATAAATCTGAGGGGTCAGCCGTAGCGTTTCAAGTTTACAAAGGTCTTAATTAAATCTGTGAAAAGGAGATAAAATTAGTAAAAATACAAAACGAACAGCAGCTGGCAAACGAGAGCAAGACAAATTCCCAAAAATTATGTAAATATATAAATGCTTAAAAAAATGAAGGTCTGAGCAAGTAGGTCCCTTAAATGATGGTAAAGGCAGAGTTACTAAATGAGTTTTTTGATCTGTGGTGCTGGGGCTGTTACTACATCCAGTAATATACTCAATTGGCTAACTGTAGATATGGTCCAAATAAGGTAAATGTAAATAAGGCTCCAGATGGATTACACCTAAGAGTGCTTAAAGAGCTCAGTTCAGTCATTGCTGTGCCCCTGTTTTATAATTTTAAAGATTCACTAGGTACTGGTACAGTGCCAAGTGATTGGTGCAAGACGAATGTGGTGCCCCTATTCAAAAAAGGATCTAGGTCCTCCACAGGTAATTGTAGACTAGTAAGTTTAACTTCAACAAAGGGACAAAGGCTTTTAGTTAAAGATCAGAACATGTCTCCAGTCATCAAGGTTAATAACAATGTCCCAGATGCCAAAAGCCAAACTATTGAATCCAAAATATTGCTAAAAAAAAAAGGCCAGCTTAAATTGCTTTACGATCGCCCAATATAGGGAACATCTAAATGGCCAAACCAGTCACCAAAATGTAAAGTAGTATGATACTCCTTGAAAAACAGAGTAAAAATCGGACAAACTTGGTGACAAATGGTGTCCACTCTTTCATAAAAAACAAACCTGTGTAGGCAACAAGAGCTGAATTTAACGGAACTGCTTATAGTTTTGGTTTTTAGGCCACAGCTAAAAAAGGGGGGCCCTAACATACCTTAAGGCCTTCATTTCTCAACCTTAAAAAAACAGTACAGTCTGTTAAACATACACAACAAAACAAATGAAAAAACAAACAAATGAAGCTGTTACACCACTGAAGCAATGCACATGGACCCAAAAGGAGGAAAGTCACCAGAGTGTAATGGTAACTGCCTTAAAGGGTTATTCTCATCTCGTACAGTGCGAGCATATCACTAGGATATGCCCCCATTGTCTTATAGGTGTGGGTCCCACTGCTGATTAGCAATTATGTTTGAAAGAGATGGCTTGGAATTCTGAACATTATGATGATGTGCATGAGTGGGTGACAAGGCTTATCTGACAGATGAAATCAAAGTTTCCATAACAGGATTGCTCTGGCAAGTTGTAAACATCTCTGACACTGCCAGCACAAAAGACATAAAACTTGTGCGGCAATCCATGGGAATCAATCTACACTGACCCGCAACAGTATGTCCAAAACCATCATACAAATCCTCAACACCTACACGATGTAACAGTGAGGCAGCCTCATTTTCAATGGTGTGATGTGGCTATGCACGACGAGCCTGTGCACGTGATTGTGGTCTCACAGTTTGAGTGTGTGATCTGGATGACTGTGCGGAAGGTGGTGTGGGACTGTTATCCAATGGAATATCCACATCCAAACTGTCATCAAACAATTTCTCTGAAGTGCCGGTTTCCACTGCATTGACATCATCATCCAGGTTTCCAATATCAACATTACTTTGTGCTTCTGGAGAAATGTTGCCCTGTGAGCTAAACAAATTTTATTCATTAGTTCACAATGTTTCTGTAAAGTACATGGAAAGATCATTTTTTTCCTGCCAGCAGATTGTGGCGCGTAAACATGATCTGCTGCTTGAAAAAAAAAAATGATAAAGGATGGGGCAGAGAGATGACATTAGCGATTGCTCCTCCCCATACTGGAGAGGAGATGGAGGAGATCACTGCATATAAATGCACCAGTCTCCTTCACTAGCGAGCAGATTGTCAAGAAGGAATCTTTATAACAATCCAATTAAACATCTTCTGTGTAAAGGGACCATTACACATAGCAACCAAGCAAGCGATTGTGTGGAGGAAAGGCAAGGCAAGCAGCTGCTCGCTAACGTTGAAGACCACAGCTATTATATGCAGCAAACTCATCCAAAAAATGTGCAGTACTGCTCGTTAGACCATCAGTAGACCCCATGCTGTATAGTGGTCTGCTGGTGGCAGGTCAACAAAACACAGCACAATCTTCAGTCAGCACATCATGATGTTTCAGCATGTGAAACTTCACAATTGCCCATTAATCAAGCATTCGCTTGGTCATCAGGCAAGCGAACGCTGTATTGCAATGACAATGGCCCCCCAAAACTTACCTTCGCAGTTGCCGAGTTGGGATACAATCACAGAAAAAAACGTGGTCTAAAATGGCAGAAAATTGCTCAAACCCCATATGCTGTTGTGCATATCAAACTGGGGGAGCAATTCCTGCACATGTGATCCGTTGCTAACGGCAATCCCCAGCAAAAATGCATACAGTGGAGGATGCCTGCAGCGGACCACATGTACTGTTGATTATATAGTTTGCCACATCCACACAACTTGTTACCTTGTGTAGGATGGTTTTGTGGTACATGTGGTCCGCTGCAGGCATCCTCCACTGTATGCATTTTTGCTGGGGATTGCTGTTAGCAACGGATCACATGTGCAGGAATTGCTCCCCAGTTTGATATGCGCAACAGCATATGGAGTCTGAGCAATTTTCTGCCATTTTAGACCACGTTTTTTTCTGTGATTGTATTTGAACATTTACACCTGGAGGTGTGGCAACTCCAGGTTTGAATGTACCATTACTTATATCTTATGGTAACATTCAGGTGCACCTGTGTAGCCTGAGTCACATGAGTCATTGGCAGGTGGGGATCATAGTCTCCTCCCATTGCATGTGTGATCTCACGCTGGAGGTAACTAGGAGTAGGTTGCTGTGTGTCAGCCTATATGCTCCTTCCGCAATTGCCCATACGGCAAGGCAGGCTAGTGTTAGGTCCCGTGCCACTCTGAGATACCTTGACGCGGTGCTCGGGCTCCAGTATGTTCTTGATTTAAGAATATATTAGCGAAAGTCTTTAACATCAGCATGAGGGTTTAGCCATATATTGTCAATTGCATTACCGCCGCAGTGCACCTTTATTAGTGATTGCCGAGTGGGGACCAGAAACATTAGCTCATCAAAGTGCAAATATTTGCACGACCAAGAGGTGCTGAACCACTTCGTTCTTGCAGAGCATAGCTTTTGTGGAAACGATCTCGAGCAGACCACCATCTATTTGTCACCATGCTTTCTGTGCCAAAAAAAGGGACAAAATGTTTTTAGAGGAAAACCAAAAAAGGATTTAAAAAAGTAAATTAAAAAAATACACATGACTTTTGCTCTTTATCCGAGAATACAGTCCATCTGTATTCTCGGTCAGGATACAAGGCTTGACAAATGTCCACCCAGGCATCATCACGACTCTGTCGAACATTATAGTTTTTGTCTTTATTATCCCATAAAATACTACGTTCACGAACCTTTACAAATACAATGAAATATGCAAAACAATTACCAAAAAAAAAATATGCAGGAACATTGGTGTTACATCTACAGAGTATGCCCGAAATGCCCAAGAATTAAACAGGTCAAGGGATCAGTGTGTGCTAATGGGCATCAGATGGCAAAACACCAAGTCTAAAAACCTAGCTAAGCACTGTGCTATTATAAAGATGGCTGTCCCATTGCTAGTGGGATGATAAATAGAGCAGCAAAGTGCCACTTAATGCCTTTTGTAAAGGTAGACGAGAAAATGGGCCTGTAAAAAGCATATTAAGCAAAACAATACAACATCAAAGAAGAAAAAAATGGCAGTGAAACAAGCATACAGTTTTGAAAATTATCACCAAAGAGATGAGACAAGAATAAGATACATCAAGCTCCATTCGGCTAAATTCGGACATACTGGCACTCTTGTTAGAGCCAGTTGAAGTAGGCGCACTTTCTTCTGGAGCTGACAAGTTAAAAAGGAAGTGATGTCACTTCCTGCCTACCCCAGAGCAGCCTGGTGAAAATAAAGCAAAATGCACTGCAAACACAAAAGCTACGTATCGCACCCAGCAAGAACGCACAAACAATAAAGTCAGCCAAGACACATGCGGCACTTAACAAGAAAACATGCGGTTACCGCACAAAGCTAAATGCAGAAACGCAACATTTTCCTACATTGCTGGGAGCTGCAGGTGGGCGAAAATACGCCTGCCGGTAAGGGCAGCCATGGTGCGGAGATTCGCCTGCGATTTTTTTTTCCCCCCAGCACGCGGTGGACCTTGCACCGTACATGTACAGTGCTGGTCCTTAAGGGGTTAATCTGGTATTGTTTATGATTGGCTTTAGAAACAACCTTCTGAGTAACTGTAATATAATTGCAACATATGCACCTACTATGGCCACATTTAAAACCAGATCGGTTTGGAGGCAGGACGGTCATGGAAAAGGCTAGGGCTGATTTTCTGTTGCAATGTAGGAGCCCTGCGAGCTACATATTTTATTTCATGTCCTCAATAGCACTCCAGTCATCATCATAATTCAATACTGGCAAATGCTTCTTAATTATAGCACATATTTGAGTTTATTCCTTACTGTAATTGGTGATAAAGGCTACTCTATTGTTGAGTAAATTTTTTTTTCTACTAGCGGAACAAAAAGAAATCAATGCCCTACGGTTTAACCCTTTCAGTACCAAGCCACTTTTCACCTTAAATCCCAGGTCGATTTTTGCAAATCTGACGTGTCACTTTATGTGGTAATAACTTTGGAACACTTTCACTTACCCAAGCCATTCTGAGATCATTTTCTCGTGACACATTGTACTTCATGACAGTCATAAATTTGAGTCAATATATTTCACCTTTATTTATGAAAAAATCCAAAATGTACCAAAAATTTTGAAAATTTCACAATTTTTAAAATTTCAGTTTCTCTGCTTTTAAAACAGAAAGTGATAACTCATAAAATATTTCTTACTTAACATTCCACATATGTCTACTTTATGTTGGCATCATTTTGTAAATTTCATTTTATTTTTTTAGGACGTTCGAGGGCTTAGAAGTTTAGAAGCAATTTTTCAAATTTTCAACAAAATTTCCCAAACCATTTCTTTGGAGCACCAATGCAGTTATAAAGTGATTTTGAGAGGCTTACCTAATGAAAACCACCCATAAATGACCTCATTTTAGAAACTACACCCCTGAAATTATAAAAAACTGATGTTACAAACTGTGTTAACCCTTGAGATGTTCTACAAAAATTAAAGGAAAATGGAGTAGTTTTTTGGTAGATTATTCATGTTAATTTTATTTTCTTGCAACACAGCAAGACACAGGGTTAACAGCAAAATAAACCTCAATATACATTACTCTGATTCTGCAGTTTACAGAAATACCCCATACGTGGTGGTAAACTGCTCTATAGGCACGTGGCAGTGGCCAGAAGGAAAGCCGCGCCATATGGATTTTGGAGGCAGATTTTGCTAGAATGATTTTTAGGCACCATTTTATATTTGAAAAGACCCTGACGTACCCCTACAGTGGAAACCCTCAAAAAGTGACCCCATTTTGGAAACTACACCCCTTAAGGAATATATTAAGGGGGTACTGACCACTTTGACCCCCTAAGCATTTTACAGAATTTGGAAACACATGGCTATGAAAATGAAGTTTCATTTTTTCCAATAAAATGTTTTAGCCCCAAATTTTTCATTTTCACAAGGGCTAACAGAAGAAAAAAAGCACCACATAATTTATCCATTTTCTCCTGAATACGGCAACACCCCATATGTGGTGGTAAACTGCTGTGGTGGCACATGGCAGGATTCAGAACGGAAGGAGCACTATATGGCTTTTACAGTGCAGATTTTGAGGGATTGGTTTACGGGTGCCATTAGTTTTTATTTTTTAAGTGATCGTCTTATGTGGGGCTCATTTTTTGTGGGATGAGGTAACGTTTTCATTGGTACCATTTTGAGGTACATAAGACTTTTTGATGAATGTTGAAAAAAATAGCTGTTTTGGCATAGTTTTTAAACAGGTTGTTACAGACGTGGTGATACCTAAGTTTATGTCTATGTTTATTTTTAAGTTTTACACAGTGAAAGCGTTTTTGAACAGAATAAAATCTTGTTTTTGTGTTACCATTTGTGGAGAGACATATTTTTTATTTCTTTTTTCATGGCCATTGTCTTAGGTAAGGTCTCATTTTTTGTGGGATGAGATGACGGTTTGATTGGTACCATTTTGGGGTACATACGACTTTTTGATCGCTTGGTATTACACTTTTTGTGAGGCAAGGTGACCAGAAAATGGCTTTTTGACAGTTTTTATTTTTTTACGACGCTCACCTGATCGGGTGGATCATGCGATATTTTTATAGAGCCAGTCGATTCAGACACGGAGATACCTAATATGTCTACTTTTCTTTTTTTCACTATTTTTTACAATTTTTTTTAACTTTATTTTGGGAAAAGGACACTTTTTTAACTTGAAACTTTTATTTGTTTTGTAAAATTTTTTTTTTTTTTTTAACTTCACCTTTACTTTTTGTCCCACTCTGGGACTTCAGCTTTTTGGGGGTCTGATCCCCTGCTCAATGCATTACAATACTTCTGTATTGTAATGCATTGGCTGTAAGTGTATTACAAACTGTAATACACTTACAGCTTCCTGCCTGTGAGATCCAGGGGGCTGAATCTCACAGGCAGCCACGATGCCTAACGATGGACATTGCAAATTCTTCAGGATACCACACGTACTGCGGTCAGCGCTGACCCTTGCAGCGCGAGGGTTAGTGCACCAGCATCAGTGTTTTCACCGATGCTGGCGCATACAGCAGGGGTCCAGCTATCAGTCACTGCCGAACCCCTGCAGCTGATCGGGCGGATGTAGCTCCTGTGCCCGCCCGATCAGAGCGTTGTAACAGTATGGTGCTGTGATTTTTTTTGTCCCAGCTTCCAGTGTCATACATGTATGGTGTTGGTATCCTAAGGGTTAAGGACTGAGCCCACTGGGAAGCTGGATTCTACTCTTCTCTTTTTTTTTGATTTATCTATGTCTGTTGTGCTCCAAGCACTTCCATGCTTTCCAAACGATGAGCAGGTGAGCGCTGTTCAACTATTTTTGCATTGTGTCTTTTGGAGCAGATGTGCACTCCTTGCTTTGAATGCATATTTTTGAAAGCGATTCTATGAACTCCCTCTTTGGTCAGCTGAAATGTTGCACACATCATTAACCCTTTCAGCCCGGAGGGGTTTTTTTTTTCGTTTTCGTTCCCTGCTTTCATACAGCCATAACTTTTTTATTTTTCTGTTCACATAGCTGTATGAGGGCTTGTTTTTTGCGGGACAAGTTGTACTTTCCAACGCCACCATTTAATATTGCATATGATGTAGTGGGAAGCGGGAAAAAAATTCCAAACTGAGTGTAATTGCAAAAAAAAACGCAATTCCGTCACAGTTTTACGGGTTTTTTATTCACGGCGTTCGATGTGCATTAAAACTGACCAGTTACTTTCATTCTACAGGTCAGTACGAACCCATCTATATCTAATATGTATAGTTTTTCTTGCGTTTTGATAGTGATAAAATAATTATAAAGTTGGATTATTTTTATTTTTATTTTTTCATTGCCATATTTTGACCCCTATAACTCTTTGGTATTTAGGTGTAGGGAGCTGTATGGAGGCTCATTTTTTGCAGGGCGATCTGAACTTTTCATTGATACTATTCTGGGGTGTTTAGGACTTTTTGATCACTTTTTATTTAAATTTTTTTAGGAAACAAAAGCGACAAAAAATGGCGAATCGGCCATTTTGACTCTTTTTTCCGTTTCGCTGTTTCCGTACGGGAAATAAATTTTTATAATATGGCCGTTTTCGCACACAGCAATACCCATGATGTGTATTTTTTTTATTTTTTTACTACTTTTATTTTTATTTTTGGAAAAGCGGGGTGATTTGAACTTTTATGTTTAAAAAAATAAAAAATTTAAACTTTAATTTTTTTTTAACACTTTTTTTTATAGTTCCCATAGGAAACTATTACAAGCAATCATCTGATTGCTTATATCATAGACTCCAATGCATTAGCATTGGAGTCTATAATCATTTTACTACTTTCTTATGGAGCCCTATTACACAGAAGGGCTCCATAGGAAAGTCTATGCAGCAGCCTCCTGTTATTCACTATGACAGGGGCTGCTGCATACACGCTCCGGCTCCTCCGATCGCCACATGGGGGAGCCGGAGCAACGCCGGAAGCGCGCGCTTCCGGTGTTTTAAGCCCTCGGATACCGTGGTCAGTGTGAATCAGCAGTTCACCCATGGCCATGACGCCCGCTCTGTTCAGGAGCGGGCACCATCTTTAAACACGTGCCCAGCGCCGTACTATTACGGCGCTGGGCGCAAAGGGGTTAAGGGCTATTGAAGATTGCCATGATCATTAAAAAAAATGGATGCTATTTTTAATGCTTCCGACCAGAAAACACAAGACATTTTGAATGTACGAATTTTGATGCCACGTTGGAAAAATGGAGGAATATGATTCCACGTGGCCTACGTATTAAATAGAAACCTATCATCTATTCCGATACCTTTCTGTCACAGTGGAAAAACATTTTCTCAGACTGCTCCTTAAAACTTATGGGCTTAATTGTCAAATATGAGGATGAATCTTTGACATGCCTACGGGAGGAAATTAAAACAACACATGATTCAATCTCCCTTTATGCCCATACATCTACCTTCAAGGAGCTTAATAAAAAAAATTGAATACAAATCTAAACAAACTGGAAGAAAGCCTAGCCCAATTAAAACAAAGTAAGTACAACCGTGATATGCAAGACTACAAATTGAATGTGGTTTACTCCTAGGCAGATAACAGCTATTACTCCTCAATCTATTTTAAAGAGAATTTCTCGATTCAGAAGAAATCGTCCTTCTAGAGTTTCCTTCATTTCAACAGAGCCTGAATCATCTGACTTGGAAACGGAAACACCCAAACAACAGTCGCATACCACAGAAGAGAATTCACACTCTGCAGCTGTTAGAAATAATAAACAATGCTCAAAGAAAGACGGGCGGGGTGCAAACCCACAAAGAGCACGCAGATATCCTTCTCGCAGCAGACCCTAACAGAGGTCTCCCAGGTTGTTAACTTAAGCTACTTTCACACTTGCGTTTTCAGGATCCGTTTGCAAGATCCGTCCAGCCTTTCACAAACGGATCCGTCATGATAATACAACTGTCTGCATCCGTTCTGAACGGATCCGTTTGTATTATCTTTTACATAGCAAAGACGGATCAGTCTTGAACTCCATTGAGGAGGACGGATCCGTTTTCTATTGTGTCAGACAAAACGGATCCGTCCCTATTGACTTACATTGTGAGTCATGACTAATCCGTTTGCATCAGTTTCTTCATGTGGACACCAAAACGCAGCAAGCAGCGTTTTAGTGTTCGCCTCCAAAACGGAATGGAGACTGAACTGAAGCAAAACTGATGCATTCTGAACGGATCCTTTTCCATTCAGAATGCATTAGGACAAAACTGATCAGTTCAGGACCGTTTGTGAGAGCCTGTGACGGATCTCGCAAACGGATCCTGCAAACGCAAGTGTGAAAGTAGCCTTATCTTTATTTATAAATTCATGCAATACATCATCATCACTGAAAACCTTTAATTGAGACTTTTATCCGATACAGTCTTGGTCGGCGGTCTTGGATCGTTTCCAGGACCTGGTGGAAAAAAATTTATGTAATTTACATGAAAAAATTAAAACAGTAGCTGGTTCGGATGATTATACACACAATGATCTCTCTCAAAGAGAACGTATTGCATTAAAAGAGCTCATGTTGATGCAAGATAGACGTAGTCTTGTAAACAGATTTATAAATATTCAAATGTTGGAGGACAGAAATGTTTATTGTCCCCTTCATGGTAACCCTACCCCCCACTATCAGCCTCTTTTATTGGATCTTATGCGGAATGAGTTATACTAGGATTTCTTAGCCAAAAGGAATGTGATGATATATACAGTGGGGAAAAAAGTATTCAGTTAGCCACCAATTGTGCAAGTTCTCCCACTTAAAAAGATGAGGGGCCTGTAATTGACATCATAGGTAAACCTCAACTATTAGAGACAAAATGAGAAAACAAATCCAGAAAATCACATTGTCTGATTTTTAAAGAATTTATTTGCAAATCATGGTCGAAAATAAGTATTTGATCAATAATAAAAGTTAATCTCAATACTTTGTTATATATCCTGTGTTGGCAATGACCGAGGTCAAACGTTTTCTGTACGTCTTCACAAGGTTGGCACACACTGTTGCTGGTATGTTGGCCCATTCCTCCATGCAGATCTCCTCTAGAGCAGTGATGTTTTGGGGCTGTCGCTGGGCAACACAGACTTTCAACTCCCTTCAAAGGTTTTCTATGGGGTTGAAATCTGGAGACTGGCTAGGCCACTCCAGGACATTGAAATGCTTCTTATGAAGCCATTCCTTTGTTGTCCTGGCGGTGTGCTTGGGATCATTGTCATGCTGAAAGACCCAGCCACGTTTCATCTTCAATGCCCTTGCTGATGGAAGGAGGTTTGCACTCAAAATCTCACGATATATGGCCCCATTCATTCTTTCATGTACAGGGATCAGTCGTCCTGGTCCCTTTGCAGAGTTGCCACCCCCATGCTTCACAGTAGGTATGGTGTTCTTTGGATGCAACTCAGCATTCACTCTCCTCCAAACACGATGAGTTGTTCTTCTACCAAACAGTTCTATTTTGATTTCATCTGACCATATGACATTCTCCCAATACTCTTCTGGAACATCCAAATGCTCTCTAGCAAACTTCAGACGGGCCCGGATATGTACTGGCTTAAGAAGGGGAACACGTCTGGCACTGCAGGATCTGAGTCCCTGGTGGCGTAGTGTGTTACTGATGGTAGACTTTGTTACGTTGGTCCCAGCTTTCTGCAGGTCATTCTTTTATACTGATAAGTTCAAACAGGTGCCATTACTACAGGTAATGAGTGGAGGACAGAGGAGCCTCTTAACCCCTTCCTGACCGCCCACGGTTAATCTATGTCGCTGCTTGCTGGGCTTTGTGCAGCAGCGACGTAGATTAATGTCCCCGTTTTGCAGGGCGACCGGGACCCGCAGACTGCCCGAAACCACCGCAAGCCCCCAAGGCAAGCTGTTGCTAACAGCCTCCGCTCCGTGGGCAATGTCCAGAAGCACAGCTGTTAATCTACATCGCCGTGTGAAAGCTTCCGGGTCTCGGCACTCTTCTTAACCCCCTAACAGGCTGTTACATACCAGCCTCAACGCCGGGGGAAATGTCCGGTACCTGATTGGTTCAGGTCCTGGACATGTGATTGCTATCATAGCGATCACAGGAAAGTTTGTTGCAGCAACAAACTTCCCGCTCTTGGGGACTATAAAACACCCTCTCTCCCTCCATCTCCTGTCAGTGTCAGAGATCGGAGGAGAGAGAGAGACATATACCATATATATACATATCATATAAACGATCAGTTTCTACAGTTCAAGTCCAGATCCAGTTCATTGATCAGTTCTTCAGTTCAGTTATCAGTCCAGAGCTAGTTAATTTATCCGTTTATTCAGCAATTCATTCAGCACTTAATTGATCCATTCATTCAGCAGTTAATTGATCCGTTCATTCAACAATTCATTCAGCAGTTAATTGATCGTTCATTCAGCAATCCATTCAGCAGTTAATTGATCCGTTCATTCAGCAATTTATTCAGCACTTAATTGGTCCATTCATTCAGCAGTTAATTGATCCGTTCATTCAGTATTCTCTATAAGGTACAGCACACATCCACTTTAGGCCAAAGTTGGGTGCTTGTCTTGTTTGGACCCTTGCTTCACCCCAAGGATACAGTCTTAGTATATATATATAGGTAAGTAGACAGCACTCCACAGATTAAATGCAATGTGAGTTTTATTCCATTTCAGTCGGACATTATGCACAACATGAGCACAAGCAACGTTTCGGGCTGACAAAGCAATTCATCAGGCTGGTGTGCAAAACAACAAAAGAGACAAACGAAACACAAAATCAGATATCATGAATAATTGATCTAATCATGCTTCACAGATATATGGCGTTTTTCTGATAAAGGAATGGTTCATAGACTATTATAATCAATGTTGGCTGGGTAATATGGGAAGAGCTTAATATGTAGAAAAATGGCTGCCGCAGTTTTCCCCTATTTTTTAAAAAAATATCCCAGTATCCAAACACATGAATGATATATAACATATAGAATGGCCACACATTCCTATAGGTACCACTGAATATGAAGTGGGTTAGAGAGCAACTAGTCATATGTGGCTCTGTATGTTAATACCTATATATTACTACATATCAATTAATTCATAATAGATTCATGAACAAGTCACAGGAACCATAATATCTCTAATACACGCATCCCAGATTTCCACGCATCCCAGTTATATACATCTTACCAAAGGTATATAAAAGCCTCAAACATCCCCCGGGTAGACCGATTGTATCGGGATGTGACTCACTATTTTAGCCAGCTTCTAAAATGCTGGATTTTTTACTTAGACCCTACGCACAGAATGGGAAATCATTTTTAAAGGATACCACTGATTTCCTGGACAAGATCCAGGATTTAAAGGCGGACTGGGGCAAGTGTTACCTGGTTACAATGGATGTAACCAGCTTATACACCAATATTCCCACCGATGAAGGCATTGATTGCGTGAAACAAGCCATGGAAATGTACAAAGAATTTTCCGATGGCGAGAAAGATTTCATCCTACGTTTACTAAGGTTTGTCCTTAGGAGGAATTACTTCCTCTTGGAAGATCAGTTCTTCCTTCAGATCTCAGGGACCGCCATGGGCTGTAATGTGGCACCAACCTTCGCGGTCATATATATGAATTATTTTGAAGAAAAGTTTGTGTACTCGTGTCCACTGTTCAAGGAAAATGTTTTATTGTGAGTCCGATTTATAGACGATGTTTTCTGTGTTTGGCAGGGGTCCGTGGAGGATCTGGTTGAGTTCCACCAGATTATAAATATGGCTATCCCGACGATCTCTCTTTCCCTGGAATACAGCCACAGCAACATACCATTTCTGGACATACACCTGAGGGTAAGGGACAATACACTAACAACAGACCTATACAGTAAACCAACTGCTAAAAATAGTTTACTTAAATTCATATCATCCATAGTTTACTTAAATTCATATCATAGTCATCATCCACCAGGTTTAATTAGATCTCTCCCTCGTTCCCAACTTATGAGGGTGAAACGCATAGTTTCTGACACAGAGGTACTCACCCCTAGACTTAATGACATGTCAAAAAAAATTCTGCAGAGAGGTTTTCCAAAAAACATCCTACAGAGACATCTCCAACAGATCCAGGAACAACCCAGAGAGGCACTTCTCACTTCTAACACGGTCAAATCCATAAAATCTGGTAATCGCATTCCTTGCGTTACGACCTATTCACCTCAGAGCAGAGACATCCAAAGTATTGTTTACAAACATTGGCATGTATTGAGGAGTAACTTCCCAAATATCTTCTCTCAGAAGCCCATAATGTCATTTAAAAGGGCCAGGAACGTTAGAGACACATTGGTCACCTCTGACTTGGGGTCAAAGAAATTAGATAGCACACAAACTACCATCATGGGCTCCCCTAACAAAGGGACTTACCCGTGTCTCACATGTGCCCAGTGTGGCAATATTTCGAAGGGCCCAACATTCACCAATCCCACTACTGGCAAGACTTTTTATATAAATGGCCACTACACATGCCTGTCTAACTATGTCATATATCTTATCAAATGCCCTTGTGGCTTGGGCTATGTGGGCGAGACCACCCAAAAAATTAAATATAGGATATGTCAACACAAGTCGAACATAAGGACTGGAAAAACAGACGCCCCATTGGTGGAACATTTTTCCACATGCAGACACTCAGCCAGTTGCGCTTTCAGGTGATTGACTGGATCCCATCACCAAGACGTGGTGGTGATCGGGAACACCAACTGAGGGAAAGAGAGATGGCCTGGATCCGACGCCTTAATACTCTACAACCATCCGGCCTCAATAAGGATTATTGTCTTGCCTAAACAGCACAAATATTGAAATATATTGCTAAGATATATTCTTGTATGAACTCATTTTAACTCTTTATCCCTTTATCCACAGGAACGTATTTAGCCTACAACATCCATAGTCCATACCGCTATCCACGTCTACTCCTAGAATATGGGTCTCACCATAAGTATACCACAGCCCTTCGTATCCACACACATTTTGTGACTGATTTTGATAAGTATTTAGCTGGTATAAAACATGGATTTTTGTCTTTATACACGCCTTGACCTGCATAACCTCCTTATTATTAGCCACCTTCTCTTAAAAACATAACCATTGGCTTAAAATTGTCATCTATATTTCTAAAGTAACGGTTTCTAGTTTTAGTAACCATCCTATGTCTAATCAAAACTCTATTTGATATAGCTTATTATTTTATATGGAAGAAGGGTTATTTGCCCAATTCCTAGATGGCTGCTGCTTCATATTTACTTAGTGCGCCTGCGCACCTTTGTCTACACCATCCCACGCTTAAGATGGCGATAGCCACTGCGCCCTGACCACAGCGCATGTGCTCCTACCCTGTATGTCAACGGAGCTACACTTACGGCATACCGCATGTTTAAATTCTTCCGCGCATGCGCGCATTGCCTGCCGAGCTTCCGTACCTACACGGACATCGGCTCACAATTACAACGTCACTCTCGCTGGTCCTTTACTATTAGCGAATGACTCACCATACTGAGGGCCGGCCCTCTGTCCCTAGGGGATGATGTCTGCCACCCCGTGCTTTTTAAACGCCACTGACATGTGCTTTAGCCACATGGCCAACCTCACAAACGCTACTACAACACCTCTATGGTAAGCTTGGGCTTCTTCTATGCTATTTCGCTTCTCTCATGCTTCAGCCTGATTGTATTAGAGATATTATGGTTCCTGTGACTTGTTCTACTTGTTCATGAATCTGTTATGAATGAATTGATATGTAGTAATATATAGGTATTAACATACAGAGCCACATATGACTAGTTGCTCTCTATCCCACTTCATATTCAGTGGTACCTATAGGAATGTGTGGCCATTCTATATGTTATATATCATTCATGTGTTTGGATACTGGGATATTTTTTTTAAAAAAAGGGGAAAACTGCGGCAGCCATTTTTCTACATATTAAGCTCTTCCCATATTACCCAGCCAATATTGATTATAATAGTCTATGAACCATTCCTTTATTTATCATATAAATGCCATATATCTGCCTATATGAAGCATGATTAGATCAATTATTCAGGATATCTGACTTTGTGTTTCGTTTGTCTCTTTTGTTGTTTTGCACGCCAGGCTGATGAAGGGCTTTGTCAGCCCGAAACGTTGCTTGTGCTCATGCTGTGCATAATGTCCGGCTGAAATGGAATGAAACTCACATTGCATTTAATCTGTGGAGTGCTGTCTACTTACCTATATATACATTCAGCAGTTAATTGATCTGTTCATTTAGCAATTCATTCAGCACTTAATTGATCCATTCATTCAGCAGTTAATTGATCCGTTCATTTAGTAATTCATTCAGCAGTTAATTGATCCGTTCATTCAGCAATTCATTCAGCAGTTAATTGATCCGTTTATTCAGCAATTAATTGATCCGTTCAGCAGTTAATTTATCCGTTCATTTAGCAATTCATTCAGCAGTTAATTGATCCGTTCATTCAGCAATCCATTCAGCAGTTAATTGATTCGTTCATTCAGCAATCCATTTAGCAGTTAATTGATCCGTTCATTCAGCAATCCATTCAGCAGTTAATTGATCCGTTCATTCAGCAATCCATTCAGCAGTTAATTGATCCGTTCATTTAGCAATTCATTCAGCAGTTAATTGATCCGTTCATTCAGCAATCCGTTAAGCAGTTAATTGATCCGTTCATTCAGCAATTCATTCAGCAGTTAATTGATCCATTCATTCAGCAATCCGTTCAGCCGTTCATTTATCAGTCACATTATACTATATCTACTTCTGTACGGATTGCTGTATAAAAGAGTTACAATATAACCATGGCACACCAGCTATACATAGCAGATGAGGCATTTGCTCTGTTATGTTCTGACAGTGAGGAGTGTGTAGTGTCAGATGGGGACAAGGATTTTGAGGGTTTCGATTCTGGACCATCCTCAGAAAGGATCAATCAAGGGGATTCAGAGGGGGCTTTTGGAGAAACCTCTCCAATTCAGAGTATAATCGCAACAAGCGACTTGCCTAGCACCAGTGAAGGAGCCCAGTCCAGAACTCTTTTTGATGTAGCTTTCCCAAGAGGAGATAAAAAAAATTCTAGGCCTTATATTTGCCATGGGACTTGTTAAAAAACCAAGTATACGATCTTACTGGTCCACGTGCCCTGTTCTAACTACCCCTGCTTTTTCTGCCATCCTTTCAAGAACACAATGTGAGATGCTAATAAGATTTTAGCATTTCAATGATAACAACCAGTGCCCCCCTAAAAATGTACCTGAATTTGACAGGGTTTACAAAATTAGACCCATCATCACAGAGCTGTCAAAATTATTTTTAGAGCTTTATACCCCCACCAAAAACATGTTTATTGGCAAGTCCCTTGTAAAATTTAAAGGGAGACTGCACATAAAACAGTATATTCCATCCAAAAGGGCAAGGTTTGGAATTAAACTCTATAAAATGTGCGAAAGTTTAACGGTATACGTCATCGTTCCACATTTGTGAAGGAAAGGACAGCAAATTAAACCCACCAGGATGCCCTCCCTATCTAGGGACAAATGAAAAAATAGTTTGGTATATGTTTAACCCATTACTCCAAAAAGGCTACATTCTGTATGTAGACAATTATTATACAAGCATATGGCTTATCAGAAATTTGCTTAAAAAAACACAGGGGCTTGTGGGACCATTTGCAAGAATCGGCAAGGGTTTCCACAGTCACTGGTGACTGCCAAGTTTAAAAAGGGGAAGTCTGGTGGGGTTCGCAGTGGAGAGCTACTTGCCCTTAAGTACAAGGACAAAAGAGATATATTTATCCTTAGCTCAATCCACACAGATGCCACAACAGCTGTTGTGGAACTAGGTTCCACCACCCCAAAACAAAAGCCTATGTCAATCAGTATATGGGGGAGTGGACCTTTTGGACCAAGTTTTACAGCCATACCAAGTATCAAGAATATCCTATACTTGGTATAAGAAATTAGTAATTTATTTGTTTCATGTGGCCACATATAATTCTTTTATTTTATACAAGAAAACAAGCAATTCAGGGACATTTCTTGATTACCAAGAACAAGTCATTGAGGGTCTCCTTTTCACAAATTTTGGGCCATCTCTCCCTATAGAATCGGAAGATGTAAAAAGTAGTGTTAAGCGAGCATGCTTGGCCGAACTCGCTGTTTGGCCGAGCATGCCTACGCTTGGGTCCGCTCGGTGTTCGGCCAAACACCGATTGTACTCTAGCACAATGCTCGAGTCTCTTCCCTGCACTGTAATATTGATTTGTACGCTAATGCGTACGCATTGTCCGCTAATGCGTACACATTGTGCGCTAATGCATACAAATTCAGTTAATTAGCATACTTTTACCAGTGAAAGTAGTAAAAGAGGAGAAGTCACGATTCTGACCTTTTTCTATTAACCAGACACCCTCCCCTCTTCCGAGCAGGGGGTGCCTGGTTTAGTCCCATTGACTAACATTATGCTCAGGTGCACGGTCGAGCACTCGAGCAACCCCTAGTGCTTGGCCAGAGCACCCGAGCATACGAGCACAGAGGTGCTCGCTCAACACTAGTAAAAAGGCTGACAGAGTGACATTTTATGGCAACGATCCCCACAACAGGGTCAAAAAAGTACCCCCAAAGAAGATGCCATGTATGCTCTAAAAGAGGAATGAGGGTTGAAACACGTTACTACTGTCCAGACTGTCCTTCACTGCCAGCCTTGTGCCTCAATGAGTGCTTTATCACACACAGGTACGTTTCTGAACTTTTCCAAATCATACATTCAAACTGAAAACGAATATTCCATCATTTTCCATAAAATTCCATCTTTATTATTAGAGATGAGCGAGTAGTGAAATATTCGAAAGTTCGAAATTCGATTCGAATAGACCGCGAAATTCGACTATTCAACCGAATATCGAATCCCATTAAAGTCTATGGGAAAAAAATGCTCGCTACTTGGAAATCTCAATTCGACCACTTGGAGGTCACCAAGTCCACCCTGAAACCTCAGAAAAGGATGCCAACACTGCTGGAATGCAACTGGGACAGCAGGGGAAGCATGTCTGGGTGCATATAACGCGCCCAAGTCGCACTATTACACCACTATCACAGCCTCTCAACAATACACTCCAAAGACAATATAACCTCTCTGTAAAGTGAGACCATACAAGGAAACCTTCTTTCCTCTACATTGCCATGGACCCCAAGCCAAACTAGACAAAAAAGAAGATAAAATTCTGCACCCCTTAAAATCACGTTGCCTATGACAACCACAGATGGCATAGGCAAGGGGGAAAGCAATCAAGCCATCACTATTTTTCCCTCTGTGCCATCCCTGCCTTGCCCAGGCACATGTCCCAAAACATCATCCACGCCCGAGTAACACGGTTACTGCAAAAGGCCATTTGACCACCAACACTTTGGTTTGAGGCCGGGGATGCTACATCTCCCTGACGGCACACTGGGTGAATGTTGTGGAGGCGGGGACGGGCAAACCTGCTACCCCCAACCAAGTTTTGGGCCTTGGTTCTGTCTGGATTTCCGCAACCCTTACAGACCGCTCGGCAAACCCCTCCTTCTCCTTTTAAATCTGTCCACCACCCAGTCAAGTCCACAAAGTCCAGTCTCGTTGATAGCCTGCAGAAACTGCAGGGACCTCAATCTGACCCTCCTTCCTCCCACCCTGCCCAATGTTATCAACCCAGTGTTCCCACCCATGCAAGAATCGCAGGAGCTATCTGAGGATTTTGTTTGTTTTGATGCCCAAACACTGGCGCAAGCTCCATCTCTAGCTGATGGTGGTGTGGGACGGGCACTAAAGTGTAAAATGATTAGGGATGATGATGAGACACAGTTGCCAGCAAGGGAGGCTGTTGGAGCAAAGTGAGGCAGTGTAAGAGGAGGTGGTTGAGTATGACGAAGTCAGTGACCCGACCTGGCCCAGTGTCATGTCTAGCAGGTAAAGCAGTGGGGATGTTGAGGGATGCGTAGGACCGCAAAAGGCAGGAAGAGGCCGTGGGCTGGCCAGAGGCTCATGGAGAAGGCAGGCTAGAGCCCGCAGGGCCACATCTCTTCCCTATAACAGGCCCCCACACAAAGCTCTCCCATCGAGGGCTCTTAGGTCCTTGTTGTGAAAATATTTTAATGAGTGCGCAAAGTTAGCTTGAGGTGAGCCCTCGAAAAAATTATATGGAGGCCCAAGAGGTGAGCCCTCGAAAAAATTAAGTGGAGGCCAAAGAGGTGAGACCTCTTAAAAATTGTATTAAGGCCCAAGAGGTGAGCCATAATAAAAATTGTTTGTAGGCCCAAGAGGTGAGACCTCTTAAAAATTGTTTGTAGGCCCAAGAGGTGAGCCATGAGAAAAATTGTTTGTAGGCCAAGAGGTGAGACCTCTTAAAAATTGTATTAAGGCCCAAGAGGTGAGCCATAATAAAAATTGTTTGTAGGCCCAAGAGGTGAGACCTCTTAACAATTGTATTAAGGCCCAAGAGGTGAGCCATAATAAAAATTGTTTGTAGGCCCAAGAGGTGAGACCTCTTAAAAATTGTTTGTAGGCCCAAGAGGTGAGCCATGAGAAAAATTGTTTGTAGGCCCAAGAGGTGAGACCTCTTAAAAATTATGTGGAGGCCCAAGAGGTGAGACCTCTTAAAAATTGTTTGTAGGCCCAAGAGGTGAGCCATGAGAAAAATTGTTTGTAGGCCCAAGAGGTGAGACCTCTTAAAAATTGTTTGTAGGCCCAAGAGGTGAGCCATGAGAAAAATTGTTTGTAGGCCCAAGAGGTGAGACCTCTTAAAAATTGTTTGTAGGCCCAAGAGGTGAGCCATGAGAAAAATTGTTTGTAGGCCCAAGAGGTGAGACCTCTTAAAAATTATGTGGAGGCCAAAGAGGTGAGACGTCTTAAAAATTGTTTGTAGGCCTAAGAGGTGAGACCTCTTAACAATTGTATTAAGGCCCAAGAGGTGAGCCATAATAAAAATTGTTTGTAGGCCCAAGAGGTGAGACCTCTTAAAAATTGTTTGTAGGCCCAAGAGGTGAGCCATGAGAAAAATTGTTTGTAGGCCCAAGAGGTGAGACCTCTTAAAAATTATGTGGAGGCCCAAGAGGTGAGACCTCTTAAAAATTGTTTGTAGGCCCAAGAGGTGAGCCATGAGAAAAATTGTTTGTAGGCCCAAGAGGTGAGACCTCTTAAAAATTGTTCGTAGGCCCAAGAGGTGAGCCATGAGAAAAATTGTTTGTAGGCCCAAGAGGTGAGACCTCTTAAAAATTATGTGGAGGCTAAAGAGGTGAGCCATAAATATATATATTTTTTTTATTTTACGGAGCAATTCTACGGCGGTTAAGGAGGAGGAGGAGGAGGTGGAGGAGGAAATGGCACTTCATACAGATGGCACTTCACTTTTGGCTGCTTTCCACTGTTGGAGAAGCAAAGTCCGGGTCAATCCACTTGCTGTTCATTTTGATTAGCGTCAGCCTGTCGGCACTGTCGGTTGACAGGCGGCTGCGCTTATCGGTTATAATGCCCCCGGCTGCGCTGAACACCCTTTCTGATAGCACGCTGGCGGCAGGGCAGGCAAGCACCTCCAAGGCGTACAGGGACAGTTCCAGCCACTTGTCCAACTTGGAGACCCAGTAAGTGTAGGACGCCGAGGGATCGGGGAGGACAGGGGTACGGTCTGCCAGGTACTCCCGCAACATCCGCCGATACTTGTCCCTCCTGCTGATAGCGGGGCCCCGCCAGTGATGGAAGTTGCACGAGGGGGTGCCATGAACGTGTCCCACACCTTGGAGAGTGTTCCCCTGGTGGCTGTGGGCCTGATTGATGTTGTGGGACTCTGGGAGACCCTCTCCTCTCTGCCGCCAGCGATGGTGGGTGGGAAAATCTCCATCATGTTCTGCACGAGTTCCCTCTGGTATTCCAGCAATCAATTCGTCCTCTCCTCTACCGGAATAAAAGAGGAGATGTTATCTTTATACCGGGGGTCCAGGAGTGCGAAGACCCAGTACAGTTTGTTCTCCACTATCCGGACAACACGTGTGTCCCGGGAAAAGCAGCCCAGCATGAAGTCAGCCATGTGTGCCAGACTCTGAATAGGCATGACGTCACTGCCCCCACCAGAAGGATCACTTGCCATTTCCTCCTCTTCCTCTTCCGCCTCCTCCTCCGCCCCATCCGCGCTGAACCAATGGGACGCACACAGCCTGACT
>ONZH01002498.1:0-17244 GCA_900303285.1 Rhinella marina
AAAAACATATTTGTTTATTTGAAGATCGTTTAATTTTCATATGGACATTTAGTTCCTAATAAATGTTTCTAATAAATAAATCTTGTTACAGTATTGACAATCTAACAAACACTGCAATTTATATCCTGATAAATATGTACATAAAGACTGTGAACAACAACAGTCCTTGTTTGGGATACAAGATTAGACTATGGACTCCAAGATATATAAGGTCTATTAGGCTACTTTCACATCTGTGCTTTCTCTTTCCCCAATTGAGATCCATCATAGGATCTCAATAGCGGGGGGAAACGCTTCTGTTTTATCCTCATTCATTGTCCCCATGATGGAAGCGTTTTTGCTGATCCATGACGGATCCAGCAAAAATGCTGGTGTGAAAGTAGCCTTACCAGGAACTGACATAGTATAGGATCCCTGTGTCTGCATACTGTAAGGGTTCCTTGCTCTCTTGGGGTACAACCACACATTCAACTTCCTGCATGCAGTTTTTTTTAGCCAAAATCAGGAGTGGATCATAAAAGAAGAGAAAGTAAAAAAGGATAAATACAACTTCTTCCATTAATTCACATCTGTTTTAAGCTTTGAAACTTCATGCAGAAACCTGACCACCTGGCCATACCTTGGTTTCCGTTTCCTGCTACACCCATGTAGGGAAGATTAGTCACACCATGACTGTCTAAATTGACCATTGCTGAAAAGGCCCAGTTCATCCTTTTTGTTGGAGGCTCTGCCACATTTGGTGGAAAAAATAGCACAGCATACAGAGCTTTTTCCAATAAAATTATGGACATCATCATGAGTCAGTAGGGTGTGGCTGTAATGACTCTAGTTGCGCAAAAGACAGTAGAACTGCACTTAAAGGGTAACCTTTCACAATAAGCATGGTATCTGAGCTGCAGGCAGAGAAGGAGATGATGAGCAGATTGATATATAGTTTTGTGGGAAAAGATTCCGTAAAATTTGTAATTTATTCATTTAAATTCCTGCTCATTCTGGGCTTAGGAGTCAAGGAAGTGGAGCTATCAGTGATTGACAGCTAGCTCTGTATACACAGTCATAGAGGGAAGGCTGTCAATCACTGATAGGACCGTCTCCTGGACTTCATGGCCCAGAATGAGTAAGGAATATAAATGTATAAATTACAACAGTAAGTTTTACTGAATCTTTTCCCATAAAACTATATATCAATCTGCTCAGCTCCTCCTGCTCTGTAACATGCTACCTACAACTCAGACACCATGTACAATGTGACAGGTTCCCTTTAAACTATACCAGTCATCTTTCCCACTCTTGTTACTCAGATACCTCCATGGAATACAGTAGGGCTGAATTTTACAGCATCCACACAATTGCCAAAACAGCATAATGTAACAAAATTATGTATTAAGACAGAAAACAAGACTCTAACAAACTCACAGAAACTGTGAAAGGACATTTATTCAGAATTGGATCGGATGGCAGATGCATGACATACAGGTACACAGCGGATAAATGACAGTTAACTGAATAGAAGCAATAATAAATTGATCCTATCTGAATTCAAGTGAGCAAATCAGCTCGGACAATACTACAACACAAAAAAAAATGCTATTGCAATAAAAAGCTGTGGAACTAAATATTCAATTTTTGCAGATGACACTAAACTGTGTAAAGTAATTAACACAGAAGAGGACAGTACACTGCTACAGATGGATCTGGATAGACTGGAGGCTTGGGCAGAGAGTGGCAGATGAGGTTTAACACTGACAAATGTAAGGTTATGCATATGAGAAGGAATAATGCAAGTCACCAGTACATACAAAATGGTAAAACATTGGGTAACTCTGACATGGAAAAGGACCTAGGAATTTTAGTGAACAGCAAACTAAGGCTACTTTCACACTTGCGTTTGCAGGATCCGTCACAGGCTCTCATAAACGGTCCTGAACTGATCTTTTTTTTCCTAATGCATTCTGAATGGAAAAGGATCCGTTCAGAATGCATCAGTTTTGCTTCAGTTTTCTTCAGTTCAGTCTCTGTTCCGTTTTGGAGGCAGACACTAAAACGCTGTTTGCTGCATTTTGGCGTCCGCATGAAGAAACTGACGCAAACGGATGCTTCATGACTCACAATGTAAGTCAGTGGGGACAGATCCGTTTTGTCTGACACAATAGAAAACCATCCATCCATTGACTTTCAATGGAGTTCAAGACGGATCTGTCTTTGCTATGTAAAAGATAATACAAACAGATCCATTCAGAACGGATGCAGACAGTTGTATTATCATGACGGATCCATTTATGAGAGCCTGGACGGATCTCACAAACGGATCCTGCAAATGCAAGTGTGCAAGTAGCCTACGCTGTAGAAACCAGTGTCAGACAGCTGCTGCCAAGGCCAATAAGATAATGGGCTGCATCAAAAGAGGCATAGATGCCCATGATGAGAACATAGTCCTGCTACTTTACAAATCACTAGTCAGACCACACATGGAGTACTGTGTACAGTTCTGGGCTCCTGTGTACAAGGCAGACATAGCAGAGCTGGAGAGGGTCCAGAGGAAGGCAACTAAAGTAATAACTGGAATGGGTGGACTACAGTACCCAGAAAGATTATCAAAATTAGGGTTATTTACTTTAGAAAAAAGACGACTGAGGGGAGATCTAATAACTATGTATAAATATATCAGGGGTCAGTACAGAGATCTCTCCCATGATCTGTTTATCCCAAGGACTGTGACCGTGACGAGGGGCCATCCTCTGCGTCTGGAGGAAAGAAGGTTTGTACACAAACATAGAAGAGGATTCTTTACGGTAAGAGCAGTGAGACTATGGAACTCTCTGCCTGAGGAGGTGGTGATGGTAAGTTCACTAAAGGAGTTCAAGAGGGGCCTGGATGTATGTTTGGAGGGTAATAATATTACAGGTTATAGTTACTAGAGAGGGGTCGTTGATCCAGGGAGTTATTCTGATTGCCTGATTGGAGTCGGGAAGGAATTTTTTCCCCTAAAGTGAGGAAAATTGGCTTCTACCTCACACAGGTTTTTTGCCTTCCTCTGGATCAACTTGTTTTTTTCGGCCTTATAAACTATGTTACTATGTTACTATGTAAACACACCAAAAAGTTACACTTGACAACCAAAATGGAGCAAGGTCTGGAATCTGGATATATAAAAGGCTCAACCATCACCAATTCCACCCTAATCAACTAAGCAAAGCTAGGAAATAACCAAACCCAGATTCAAATCTGGGTAACTGCCCAAGCAAAATTTGTAAGTAGGTGCACAGGAAACAGGTGAGAGACCCTTGTTATATCTTAATCTCATAATTGACTTTCAACCACTCACTTCTATGTGCCAATACTATAAGGATGCCCCCACTTTATTTTGGTCTGGCTGTAGGCTAGGCTCAATATATGGATTTAGTGGATTTAGGCAATTAGTGGTAATCCACATGCAGAACATGTGGTTAGACCACATCATTTTTATTTAGTTTTATTACTTGAAAAAAAAAACTTTGAAACAATTAAATTTTCTTTGCATTGCCGTTTTCTGACAACCATAACTTTTTTATATTTCAGTCTACAGAGACGTATGGGCCGTAGGGCTTGTTTTTTACAAACTGTAGTTTTTATTGGTACCAGTTTTTATTGGTACCATTTTTTTGATCACTGTTATTCAATATTCTGGGGGCACAAGAATCTGGAAACCTCAGCAGGCCCCAGGCTGTCATGGTAACTGATTGGAGCCCTCTGCCTAACCTCACAGGTGCAATGATCGCTGTTGAAGGAATCATCTGAGGGGGTTAAAGGGAGTCTTTAACCTTTTTTTCACCTATATAACTAACAGCAGTGCCCCACAGAAGATTGCAAACACATCCCAGACATACCTGTGTGCACTGTGTGTCTGTATTCCATGTCCAGGAAAAGTACTTTTATTCTGCTGGAAAACAGCTCCCAAGTGCCCAGCTGAAAGTGAAAGTAAAAACAGCTTTCTCTGCCAACTCAATTTCCAACAGCTATATCTTCTGATATTCTGATATACCGCATGTAGTGTTGTGATTTTGGTATCATTTGAAAGCTTGGAATGCCAACTTTCAAAGAAGGTCAGAACCTTTTTTTATCTGCTACCAATCCCACGATATGAGCAGCTAAAGCAGCCCTCCCCTCTTCAGTCTGGTTTGCTTTGCGCACTTGCGGCAGCAGAGCTGGGCACTTGGGAGCTGTTTTCCAGCAGATTAAAAGTGCTTTTCCTGAACATGTAATACAGACACAAAGTGCATACAGGTATGTCTGGGATGTGTCTGCAATCTTCTGTGGGGCAGTGCTCTTAGTTATAGTGGTGAAAAGCAGGTGACAGACTCCCTTTAAATGATGGGGTTCTTCGCAATCGCCATTCCTCATTATTGCGAATGGATGCCTGCTGTATTATACAGCCGGCACCTGCTGCGTATGGAGAAACCTCACCGCAGCAGCCTGCTCCATACAATTGCGGGGAACATAATGCTGTACATGTATGGCATTATGTGTTAAGAGGTTAATATGCCTGTTCGATTGTCTATTCCTTATAAAGATAATTAAGACGTAGAAAACTGCAATAAATAAGGTTTTGTATGCTGCTAGAAAAACTATATTTCAATTTTGGAAATCTGAAAAAAGCCCTGAATTCAGGGTTTAAACAACCTACAACAACCTCATAAACTCCAGAACCCATAAATATATATGACATACATCTCCAACAAAACCAATGGGACTCAGTAATTCATAAAAGTATAGTATACCTATACATATTTCAATAATATACTTAGTAAATAAATGGAAAGGGGGAGAAGAGTAGCACAATGAAAAAGAGATACAGAGAAATCACAAGGGGCAATGTTCCAATGATGTGGTGTTTATCACCATATGACTATGCTGGACTATCTGGTGTTCCACTGAAGTCACACAATATTTGGCCGATCAAGTGGACAATATCCTTAGTGATGAAAATTAATACCAGGTCTTTATATCTTGTGACATGACTTGATATAGATCAGGAACACGTCCCCAAGCACAAACACTCGTGATGCTTGGGGGCCTGATGGCTGCACCCCAATGTTTTGATTGGCGCAATGGAGAGATGCAGCGATCTGCAGTAATGCAGGTGCCAGGGAGCAGGGTAAGTATGATCTATAAGAGGGGCCCGGGCATTGTGGTGGGCATTTTCAGAATTAGATAACCCCTTTAATGGATGATAGGCAGGCCACTTTCTTGGCCAGGCCCCTAATAGCAGCCACCCTTATACTAGACATTAGTCTTTCCTCTAGACATCATGAGAATGAACATTAGTCCTTATTAGGTCTGCAACAAGTACTTGACTAAATTGAGTAACTCGACAGAAAAAATCCTTGATGCAAATTTTCTGCATCAAAGATTCATTAGTCTCACGTGACCACGGAGCAGGAGTAAAGGGCTTTCTATTACTCCCGCTCCATAGTCTCCGTTGGCCCGCACTGAGCTCCACACACATACTTGTCCTGCAGAAGCGCCTCCACAGTGTTACATCGGGTCAAAGTGAAGAGCGGGACCATGGAAGAGTTGTGGTGTGTACGGAGGCGCTTCTGCAGGACAAGTAAGTATTAGATATTAACTGGTGCGGGGGTGAACTGATGGCAATAGCAGGGGGAGAACTGATGGCAATAGCAGGAGGAGAACTGATGGCAATAGCAGGAGGAGAACTGATGTCAATAGCAGAGGAAGAACTGATGGCAATAGCAGGGGGGAAACTGATGGCAATGGCGGAGGGAGGGACACTGTTGTGGGGGAGAGCTGAAGGCACTGGAGAGAACTGATGAACTGATGGCAATAGCAGGGGGAGAACTGATGGCAATAGCAGGAGGAGAACTGATGGCAATAGCAGAGGGAGAACTGAATGACAATAGCAAGGGGGAAGGGGAATTGAATTTCAATAGCAGGGGGGAAACTGATGGCAATGGCGGAGGGGGACACTGTTGTGGGGGAGAGCTGAAGGCACTGGGGTGTGGGAGAGCTGATGGCACTGGGGTGTCGGAGAGCTGATGGCACTGAGGTGGGGGATAGCTGATAGCAGTGGGGTGGGGGAGAGTTGAAGGCACTGGAGTTGGGGAGAGCTGGTGGCACTTGGGTTGGGGAGAGCTGAAGGCACTGGGGTGGGGGATGGCTGAAGGCACCGGGGTGGGGGAGAGCTGATGGCACTGAATGGGGAGAGCTGATGGCACTGGGGGAGTGGAGCTGATGGCACTGAGTGGGGAGAGCTGATGGCACTGGGGGAGTGGAGCTTATGGTACTGGGGTGGGGGAGAGCTGATAGCACTGGGTGAGTGGAGCTGATGGTACTGGGGAGTGGAGCTGATGGCACTGGGGGAGTGGAGCTGATGGCACTGGGGAGTGAAGCTGATGGCACTGGGGGAATAGAGCTGAAGGCACTGGGAGAATGGAGCTGATGGCACGAGGGTAAGCTGATGGCACTGGGGGATAGTAGAGCTGATGGCACGGGGGGGAATGGTGCTGATGATACTGGGGGGAACTGATGAACTTGGGCTGATCGCACAGGGACGAACGATGTTGGGACTGATGGCAGGACTGATGAGTTTTTATAAAGGAAAACAGTTTATTAATTCATTTTTTCTTATTAGAGTACTCGATTATTTATAAAAATAATCGGTAGAATATTCGATTGCTGAAATAATCGTTAGCTGCAGCCCTAGTCCTTACTCCAGATAAAACCTAGAATATTTGCCCTGATACCTGATATAGAAACTATCATGGGTTCTTTCATCACTTTATGGCAGTGATTTTCAACCAGTGTGCCTCCAGCTGTTGCAAAACTACAACTCCCACCATGCCCTTCTGTAGGCTGATAGCTGTAGGCTGCCTGGGCATGATGGGAGTTGTAGTTTTGCAACAGCTGGAGGCACACTGGTTGAAAATCACTGCTTTATGGCACCAGATATTGAAATGGTAATTAATCTAGGAAAATATCATGGTTGTGTAAAAAAGATAACAGATTCTGCACTGAAAATACCATATATCATTCTATTCCTGCTTTGTGTCCTTGAGAAAAACACATATTTATACTCATGGCCGGCCTTAGCTATGTGCGACCTGTGCGGTCGCACAGGGCGCCGGCCGCCAGACTATTGAGGGGGCGCCGGGCAGAAGTAATTTCCTATGGCTCCCGTCCCCTCCGTTATGCCTCATAGGCTTCAGGCCACTAGGCCTGAAGCCTATGAGGCAGTAGAGCGACGCAGGAGATCACGCTTACCTCACTGTGACCTCCTGTGCCGGGTCTCGCGAGATGACGTGAAGACGCGGCGCAGGAGGTCACAGTGATGTGTTAGTGACTGCCTGCGCAAGTGGTGATGGAGAGCAGAAGAAAGGTAAGTATTTTTTTTTTCCAGGTATATACACTCACCGGCCACTTTATTAGGTACACCATGCTAGTAACGGGTTGGACCCCCTTTTGCCTTCAGAACTGCCTCAATTCTTCGTGGCATAGATTCAACAAGGTGCTGGAAGCATTCCTCAGAGATTTTGGTCCATATTGACATGATGGCATCACACAGTTGCCGCAGATTTGTCGGCTGCACATCCATGATGCGAATCTCCCGTTCCAAACATCCCAAAGATGCTCTATTGGATTGAGATCTGGTGACTGTGGAGGCCATTTGAGTACAGTGAACTCATTGTCATGTTCAAGAAACCAGTCTGAGATGATTCCAGCTTTATGACATGGCGCATTATCCTGCTGAAAGTAGCCATCAGATGTTGGGTACATTGTGGTCATAAAGGGATGGACATGGTCAGCAACAATACTCAGGTAGGCTGTGGCGTTGCAACGATGCTCAATTGGTACCAAGGGGCCCAAAGAGTGCCAAGAAAATATTCCCCACACCATGACACCACCACCACCAGCTTGAACCGTTGATACAAGGCAGGATGGATCCATGCTTTCATGTTGTTGACGCCAAATTCTGACCCTACCATCCGAATGTCGCAGCAGAAATCGAGACTCATCAGACCAGGCAACGTTTTTCCAATCTTCTACTGTCCAATTTCGATGAGCTTGTGCAAATTGTAGCCTCAGTTTCCTGTTCTTAGCTGAAAGGAGTGGCACCCGGTGTGGTCTTCTGCTGCTGTAGCCCATCTGCCTCAAAGTTTGACGTACTGTGCGTTCAGAGATGCTCTTCTGCCTACCTTGGTTGTAACGGGTGGCAATTTGAGTCACTGTTGCCTTTCTATCAGCTCGAACCAGTCTGCCCATTCTCCTCTGACCTCTGGCATCAACAAGGCATTTCCGCCCACAGAACTGCCGCTCACTGGATGTTTTTTCTTTTTCGGACCATTCTCTGTAAACCCTAGAGATGGTTGTGCGTGAAAATCCTGGTAGATCAGCAGTTTCTGAAATACTCAGACCAGCCCTTCTGGCACCAACAACTATGCCACGTTCAAAGGCAATCAAATCACCTTGCTTCCCCATACTGATGCTCGGTTTGAACTGCAGGAGATTGTCTTGACCATGTCTACATGCCTAAATGCACTGAGTTGCCGCCATGTGATTGGCTGATTAGAAATTAAGTGTTAACGAGCAGTTGGACAGGTGTACCTAATAAAGTGGCCGGTGAGTGTATACCCTAATGGAGCCAGCCAGGAGGTACTGGGGGCACCCAGGGCAGTATGGGACTGGGGGAGCAAATTAGCAATAATATATATATTCATATATATATAGAGAGAGATATATAGGAGGCCTTTATACCACTATTTTATTAACTAAGAGGGGGCAACTATAATAACTAAGAGGGGGCAACTGAATTATTAACTAAGGGGGGCCACTATAATAACTAAGAGGGGGCAACTGCATATTAACTAAGGGGGGCCACTATAATAACTAGAGGAGGCAACTGAATTATTAACTAAGGGGGGCCACTATAATAACTAAGTGGGGGCAACTGAATTATTAACTAAGGGGGCCACTATAATAACTAAGAGGGGGCAACTGCATTATTAACTAGGGGGGCCACTATAATAACTAAGAGGGGGCAACTGCATATTAACTAAGGCACTATAATAACTAAGGGGGCAACTGAATTAATAAGGGGGCCACTATAATAACTAAGAGGGGCAACTGCATTATTAACTAAGGGGGCCACTAATAAACTAAGAGGGGGCAACTGCATTATTAACTAAGGGGGCCACTATAATAACTAAGAGGGGGCAACTGCATTATTAACTAAGGGGGCCACTATAATAATAAGAGGGGGCAACTGTATTATTAACTAAGGGGGGCACTATAATAACTAAAGAGGGGCAACTGTATTATTAACTAAGGGGGCCACTATAATAACTAAGAGGGGGCAAACTGTATTATTAACTAAGGGGCACTATAATAACTAAGAGGGGCAACTTATTAACTAAGGGGGCCACTATAATAACTAGAGGGCAACTGCATTATTAACTAAGAGGGGCCATATAAATAATAAGAGGGGCCATTATCTAATAATACAGAGGGGCATTATAATAATAGGGGCCATTTATACTAATAATACAGAGGGGCCATATAACTATACTAATATACAGAGGGGGCCACTATAACTAATAATACAGAGGGGGCCACTATACTAATAATACAGAGGGGCCACTACACTAATAATACAGAGGGGGCCACTATACTAATAATACAGAGGGGGCCACTATACTAATAATACAGAGGGGGGGATGTTACTGGCCTAATGGGAATGAATGGTGGTGGGGGGGTGTAACTGGCACTAATGGGAATGAATGAAGGGGGGATGTTACTGGCCTAATGGGAATGAATGGACGGGGGGGATATTACTGGCCTAATGGGAATGAATGGAGTTCCTACCAGTGTGTGTGTGTGTGTGGCGGGGTATTATTGAAGTTTTGGGGGCTATAGCTGAGGAGATTGTGTAGAGGTGATCAGGATGCTGGAAAATGTAGATTCTAAGATGTTTGTCTGACAGATGCTGAAGAGGCGACTCATGGCCGGGAGAAGTTGACATGGAGGTCTGAACCGAATGGGAAACAAAAGAAAAGACTGAATAGAGAAGACGTCTTCTGGAGTCACTGGATGTAACGGTAATCAATTACACTGTACCGCCTTTAGAGCCGATATCTATCTCTATACAGTATGTTCACTGTATTGGGTTGATATGGGTGTGTGTTTATTGTGTTCTCTATAATGACAGTATGGTGGTATTATTCAGTCATTGTGTTAGTAATATTTACTAAGGCTGTATTATTTGTCCCTTGTATACTAATATAATTGGTAATATTTGGTAATATATACTGTTTATATTCAGTGACAGTAGTGGAGTTAGTAATGGTAGTCATGGTGTTGTTCTAATTAGGGTTGTCGCGGGTATCCAAATTTCGATACTGAATTGATACTTTTATACCACTATCGATTCGGTACCGGAATTTCCTATTGTGCGATACTAAAATAAAAAAATTCTCTCACCTCTCCTGGGCCGCGGCTCCGCTCCGGCGCTCCTCTTCTTCCCCCGCCCGCACTGCACTGTCCTGACCGCGTACAGCGCCAGGACACAGTGCACGCACACTGACTTGACGCTGCACGCAGTCAGATGACAGTGCAGCGCCAGGAAGTGAAGAAGAGGGACACCGGACACCGGAGCGGAGCCGCGGCGCGGGACAGGTAAGAGAATTTTTTATTTTTATTTTGAAGGGGGCAGAGTGGGCTGATCTGAGGTCTTATGGGGCACAGCTAATCTGAGGTTGATGGGGCCACAGTGGGCTGATGTTAGGTCTGATGGGGGCACAGTGGGCTGAAATTAGGTCTGATGGGGGCACAGTGGGCTGATATTACGTCTGATGGTGGCACTGTGGGCTGGTCTGAGGTCTGATTGGGGCACGGTGGGCTGATCTGAGGTCTGATTGTGGCACAAGATGCTGATCTGAGGTCTGATGGGGGCACAAGATGTTGATCTGAGGTCTGAGGGGGGGCACAAGACGCTGGTCTGAGGGGGGGCACAAGACCCTGATCTGAGGTCTGAGGGGGGCACAATACCCTGATCTGAGGGGGGCACAAGACGTTGATCTGAGGTCTGATGGGGCACAAGATGCTGATCTGAGGTCTGATGGGGGCACAAGACGCTGACCTGAGGTCTGATGGGGGCACAAGACGCTGACCTGAGGTCTGATGGGGGCACATTGTGTTGATCTGAGGTCTGATGGGGGCACAAGACGTTGATCTGAGGTTTGATGGGGGCACAAGACGCTGATCTGTGGTAGTACCACATTATCAGTACTAGTGTTATCTGTGATTTTACACAGGACTGCAGGTAACACTACTACATTTTCTATACTCAGATAGCCATCACTGTGTTACCTCTACAGTTACAAAGGACTGCAGGGGACATCTACTATATTATCTATATACAAATAGTTATCACTCTGTAAGGGGGCCCTCTGAGACTTTATCGGCCAAGGGCCCACCTGGACCTGGAGCTGGCCCTTGGCTGACGTAACACATGCGCAGAAGGACTCAGAGGGTGGTAGGAGAAAGTTAGCGGCTGCACTGCTGTAAGTAAGTGCCCCCAAACAACGTGATGACCGAGGGCGGGGGGTTTAATTGGGAGCGGGACTATATACTTAAGGCCCCATCCATATACTTAAGGCCCCATCCATATACTTAAGCCCCCAACCTTATTTTATATACTTAAGGCCCCATCCTGTATAGGATAATAGAGATGGCAGTCATGGCACACATAACTCACACATGATTAAACACCAATGAGGGGTTTAGTGATGTGAGCTATGTGTGTGCCATCTCCATTATCCCATACAGGAAAATATAGTGACAGTATTAAAAGTCAGACTGTATAGAGCTATAGATACAGTGCAGAGATATATAGAGAATAGAGTGATATAGGACAATATAGAAAGCTATAAATACAGTGCAGAGATATATAGTGTGATATAGGACAGTATAGAGAGCTATAAATACAGTGTAGATATATATATATATATATATATATATATATATATACTGTCCTACTCTATATATCTCTACACTCTATTTATAGCTCTATACTGTATGACGTTAGTAATGTCACTATATTTTTCTGTATGGGACAATGGAGATGGGATGGCACACATACTTCTTTAAGTAAATATATATATAAATAGGAGGGGGGCGCCGAGAGAAAGTTTCGCACAGGGAGCCATTTACCCTAAGGCCGGCCCTGTTTATACTGTATTTGTCTTTGCTCGTCATGGCAAGTTAACAGTCACACGTTATCATGAGCAGCCCATGTGAGTAATAGGATTTATAAAGGCATGCTTTTTAACAGGTGAACACACTTGACAGTTAACGAGAAGGAAGTTTTTCCTCTATCTGAAAAATGGCATTCAGACTTCATCAGTTCTATCACCATGGAGACTTTCATTCGATATTGTTTCTTGAAACATATCTTTCCTGTAGAAAGAATCCAGGCTTTGCAGCTGAATTATTGAAATTCCCCATGGAAAAAATGTATAATGCTCTTTCCTCGGGTATGTATAAAATAATTCACAATTTATTATAGCATTACATTTCCTGATGAGAAGGAGGTATGTTTTTCTTGAACTATATACAGTAGATTTCCTTTAATACGGCATTAGTGAAATTAAATAGGTGCTGGACTAAAGTATAATAGCAATAGAGATGAGCTTCGTAGATTCGATACGAACCTTCGCAATTTTCTACTCCAAAGCGAATCCGGATCTTTTCAGATTCACTCCATTCGAATCTTAAATGTTCTTAAACCTTTGTATGCAAATGCTACATACTTGTCCAATGAATTGTACGCTAAAGCTACGTATCAGTTAATTTATACGCTGATACGTAACAATTCAGTTAATTAGCGAATTTTTACTGTATGTTCGTTATCTGTGTGGTAGTGTTCACGGTGAGAGAGGCAAAAAGCCCGGGAAGAACCTGGTCACCTGACCTAGTGGGAAGGGCCTGCTCTGATTGGCCCATAGGCTCGGTAAACCAGTGACGCATCAGTTGTGCTGTGACTGCTGAGACGAGCAGAAGCACTGTGAAGTTGTGAAAGACACAAAACATTTTTTATGGAAATTGTGGTGTTGTTCTGGGCATCCATAATACACATATCAGGACCAGTGCACGGCTAGTAATATTAATCAGGCAGAGAAAGACAGGGAGAGAGACAAAGACCTGCAGGGCCACAGTCAAGTGAAAATGTCTGGCATGGAAAAGCAAAAGGGTTCCACTTACAGCCAGATCTCGAACTCCAAAAAAAGAAGGAGAAGGTGGCACAGGTAAGCAGTGGCAAAGGACATGTAGCCGCAGCTTCTACCGGTGGAATTCGTAAGTAAGTTTGCCACTGTTCCACCAGGCTAACCCACCAAGGCGCAAAATTGTTGTAGAGGAGAAAGTGGATGAGGATGGCTCACTCATCTCAATCGCAGCCGAATGACGTGCTTTCTTCTGCTGAAACAGTATCATGTAGTCAGGGGTCAGACTCAGAGCTCCTTTTCCAGCAAAGCCCGTCATTTTCTGCCACCTCTTAACCTTTGTTGCCCCTTCCTAGAGGTGTCCCTTCTGCATTTTTTCAAATAAAGGCCACCCGAACCCCATCGCACAATCCGGCAGATGTGGAGGAAAGCCTTCCTGATGATTTTTTAGAGAGCAGTCAGAGTTTGGGACTGCCTGGAAGCGGAGGTTGGTGGGAAACAGCCGATATTGCAGTCAAACAAAAGTGGTGGGGAGTCAGATGATGATGTGTTAGACAGGAGGACCTGGAAGGCGGATCGGGCTAGTGAGGAGGATTAGATCTCCGAGGAGGAGGGCGGTGGTAGTGGCAGCAGCAGAGGGCCGAGGCAAGTTAGGCCCAGGGCCAGGCCTGTCTGGGAACTAGTGAGACCCAAGTATAGTGGGGCTATCATCAGGGTCTAAGTGTGCAAGGGCTACAAGCTTTGCCACCTCTGGAGGCCGAACATCATATGTGGGGAAGTATTTCACTGCTCTCCCGGGGACATCTACACGGCCACGTACAATTTCTGTAAGCAGAAATTGAGCCATGGGAAAGCCTCAAATGTAAGGACAACTGCTCTGTGGAACCGTCTGAAGCGGTGTCATGCCGCAAATTTGACTAACCAAGGTGGATTACAGCAGCGCATTAATACTAAAGAGCTGGCTACTTCTCCCGTCAGACAGCCCGCATCCAGGGGCGTAACTAGTACATACACCTCGTCGTCAACCATGTGCGTTTCTCCACCTCCTCTTACTCGTCAGCCGTCCATCGTCGAGTGTGTGGCCAGGAAGCAAGTTTACGCAACCAGCAATTCAACATTACGCAAACTTAATTCTCACCTGACCAAGTTGGCTGGCTGTGCAGTCTCTGCCGTACAATTTAGTTGATTGTACAGCTTTTAGGGAGCTGATGGCTTGCGATCAGCCGCGCTGGGCAGGTAGCTAGCCAGCATTACTTTTCAAACAAAGCTATCCCCGCCCTTTACTCGCACCGTGGCAGACAATATAGGATGCTCCCTGCAGCTGTCTCTCTGCAGCACTGTGTACGTCACGGTTGACACCTGGAGCAGTGCTTATGGCCAGGGGCAATATATGTCCTTTATGGCCCACTGGCTGAATGTTTTTAGTGGCAGCGAGGCAGGAACCCCCTAGCAACACCAAATTGCTTTTGGCACCTTCATGCGCTTTCCAGCCAGGATTGCAGACCACCCAACACTTATCCGCTCCCTCCTTCCACGGGCAGTCCGCCTGCAGGAGCATCAGGCAGAGAGTTGACCCCCTTCCTCCTATAACATGTGGCCAGGTTAAACGCTGCCACCCTGTGTTAGATTTAATCTGTCTTGGCAACACCAGCCACAAAGGCCAGCGTTTGCTGCATCACATCAAGCAGCAAATAGCATGCTGGTTGTCTCCCCGCCAGCTGGAAGTGAACAAGGTCGTGAGTGACAACGGGACAAATATAGTGGCAGCACTGAACTTGGGGCAATTTACGCCTGCTCCCTGTATGGCACATGTCCTAAATCTAGTGGTTCAGAGATTTCTCAAAACATTCACTGGCATGCGCACAGTGCTGGCAGGGGCGGATTGGCCATAGACCTTACAGGGAAATTTCCCGGTGGGCCGATGCCCAGGGGGCCATCTGGGCGCTCCTAATTGCCAGCAAGTATGGTATAATGTGCCACAATATGGTATTACTGGCCCTGCCTTCCATCAATTTGGACCCAACTACAAAATGGGGCCACTTTTAGTATTTTTTCCAGGGCCACTTTAAGTTCCCAGTCCGCCCCTGAGTGCTGGCAAAGTCACGGAAGCTTTATACTCATTTGAGTCACTCTTATGTGTCCCGCAACACTCTGCTGGACTTGCAGCTGCAAAACGGTTTTCCGCCACACCGGTTGATAGGTGAAATGCCAACTGGGTGGAATTCCATGCTTCACATGTTGCAGCGGCTCCATGAGCAACGGAGAGCATTGGATGACTTTGTCCAGCAGCAGGCAGAATCCTCGACCATAGGGAGCAGGTGTGGCTTAGATTTCCATCAGTGGAGGCTGGTCCGAGATGCCTGCACTGTGCTGAAGCCCTTTGAAGAAGCCACTAAATTGGTCAGCTGGGACAGCTGTCTTCTTCACACTAATGCGGGCTCCGGCCTATGCACAATTATTAGAGGCTCCGGCCTAAACAGACAAGTTAGACAACCATGTCTTCTTCACACTAATGTGGGCTCCAGCCTATGTGGGCTTCACACTTCACACTAATGTGGGCTCCAGCCTATGCACAATTTTTTGAGGCTCCGCCTAAACAGACAACCTTGTCTTCTTCACACTATGTCAGAAAGGTGTTAAAGGTTTTAAAAAAACAATTAAAACACAGGTTTTAGAAAAATAATTTTAGTAAAATAAATAATAACTTTCAACAAAAAATAAATAAGTAAAAAAAAAGGAAATAAAAAGGCTACGCCGGCCTTTGACGACATCTGGCCATCATTACTTGCAGCTCTCGGAGCTCCAGCTGCAGGCCGCAAATAAGCCGGGAGGCAGCATGGAGCCTAGTGTCAAAGCAGCGTAAGGCTGCCTCCACCTCAAAGTCTGTCGGGATATCTGTAGCGGTGGAAACAGTAATATAATTAGTATGATCCAGTTAAAGGGGTTGTCCCACGAGAAAAAAAATCTAAACTTTCAAACCAGCACCTAGATAATACTTTATAGCAATTGCATGTCATTAAATATTTGGTATGTCTACTGGAAGGAGTTATTCAGTGACATGTATCTGTATTGAGCCATTTTTTTTCTTTGAACTGCTCACTGAGAAGGCCACACAACACACATGGTCAGTTTGGGGTTTGTACTTACTGGACACCCATACTGAGTGGTCTTCCCATGGTCCTGGGGAAAACTTCTCCCTGATGATTGGAGCTACAAAAGATAAAACCGAAATTTAGCTTATATTTTGAAGACAGAAGGTCCACCCATTATACTTTTTATTTTACCTACCTTCTACCTCTGGAAGTTGGGCTGGTGGTGTTGGAGGGGCAGGTGGAGTTCTCTCTATATTGTGGTGGAGGAGGGTGAGAGGGGGCTCCTCTGTGGTGCAGCAGCTGTCAAAAATCATTAAATAATGGCATTAACATTCAACTCTAATGAACAGTTGTAACTTCTGATGTTGATTATGTGAATAGTTTCGGGCTGGATCCCATTCCTAACCACTAGTGCTCTACTGTATCACTGCAGCTGCACTCCCACGTAGCCTGGATTAAAAATAAATGAAAGATGTTTACACTTACTAGAAGCTGAAGGTACTGCAGGGCCGTCCGACTCGACGGTGATGGTGACGCCGTTGCTCTGCAACATAAATCCGTACACATTGTTATTATGACCGACCGTTTTTAATACTAACACTGTATACTACGAAGATATTATGGGTGAGAGAGGGCCATATCCATTTTTTTCTTCTAAATGGGTATTTATCGCGATATATATCATTATCGCAATAAATTCCTTAATATCGTTAACGTGGGAATATTTTTTGATATCGCCCACTCACATTAGCTGCAACATGAGCACGTCTTTGAATCTGTGTGTAGGAGGAGGAAGCTCTAACTATGAAGGGGCATATCTAAGTGTATTTTCTTCACACTAGTGCATTTGCCTGACACAAACGGGGAGAACGACCAGCCCCATTAACAATAATGGGGGCGGCGCTGATCGGGCAGGACAAATACTGGCAGGCAAATACTGC
>ONZH01002499.1:0-84289 GCA_900303285.1 Rhinella marina
AATAATATCATTTGAAACAAAAAAAATCATGTTTTAGTGTCTTCATAGTGTGAGAGCTGTAGTTTTTATATTTTTTGGGCAATCGTCTCAGGTAGGTGCTAATTTTTTGCGGGATGAGATGACGGTTAGATTGGTATTATTTTGGGGGGAATACGCCTTTTTGATTGCTTGGTATTACGCTTATTGTGATGTAAGGTGACAAAAAATAGCTTTTTTTACATAGTTTTTTTTTTTTCATCTGAGGGGTTAGGTAATGTGATATTTTTCTAGAGTAAGTTTTTACGGACGCGGCGATAACTAACATGTCTAGGGTATTTTATTATTTTATTTTATTTATTTTTACTCAATTATAAATGTGTGTATATGGGAAAAAATATTTTTTTTTTTACGTTTTTAATTTTTTTTACACTTTTTGTTTTTTGGTTTTTTTTACACTTTTTTGACTCAGACCCACTTGGTTCTTGAAGATCCAGTGGATCTGATGTCTATATAATACACTGCAGTACACTATATAGTGTACTACAGTGTATTTTTACTTTACACTAAGCCTGATCAGGCTCCTGCCTTTAGCAGGAGCCTGGTCAGGCTTCATATACCATGGCAAGCCGGATGGCGTCCAGTTGCCATGGTAACCATCGGGACGCTGCCACAGCGGAGCAGCGTCCCGATGGGAGGGGGAGGAAGCTCCCTCCCTGTCCTCTGGCCACACCATCGGTGCGCTGCCAGCGCACCGCAGCACCCAATGGGGGAGGGAGCTTCCTCCCTGTTAACCCCTTCCATGCCGTGGTCCCTACGGACCGCGGCATGGAAGGGGGTTAAACCGCCGACATTGCTGCCAGCAGCGATGTCGGCTGTTACATTAGATTGTCAGCTGTATGGCAGCCCATGATGTGCAGGCACGTCATGGTGCGGTAAGAGGTTAAACATACAATGGTCGTCCTGGAACCAATTAATATTGTATCTTGAGGGACCATTGTACTTGCGTCCTTATGTGGTAGAGCAACCATGGGGACATCTCAAGCACCATTTCCCAGGTACAACTGCACCTTCTACAGCTCAGGTGAAATTTTCAAAAAATTAACACAAAGGGGCAGATTAACTAAAAGTGTTGTACTTTGCACTGTCTAGGATTACGAATCACAGTCTTAACATTAGACAAATTTACTATTCACTTTTTTGTGCACAAAGGCCTATTTAGGCCATGTCCCCTTTCATGTGAAGCCACTCCCCTTGTTGGTTGAGGTGTAGAATGTTTAGAAAAGTGTGTAAGAAAGTGGGTGAATGTGATGCAAGGCTTGCACTGAATGTGCCAAAAAATTGGTGCATTTTCATTAGTAAATCTGCCCTAGTGTTTATTAAAAAGAAGCATAATTTATACAGCAAGGAAGCTAGGAAACTCTATTTAAAGGGGTTGTCCCACAAAAAAATATTCTACAGTTTTCAAACCAGCACCTCAAACTGAATACTTTTGTAATTGCATATAATTAAAAATTTTGTATAGCTACTGAGTTATTCAATAAAATGTATCCATATAATGTCACTTAAAGGGGTTGTCCGGGTTCACAGCTGAACAGGGACATACCGCTAATTTCACCCAGGCAGCCCACCTGACTAGGGCATCGGAGCATCTCATGCTCCGATGCCCTCCCTTGCCCTGCGCTGGATCGCGCAGGGCAAGGGTTTTTTGTTTACATTAACGCCCGGCAGTGTGTTCGGTGACGTCACCGGCTGTAATGGGCCGGCTTTAGCGCTGCCCTAGCCGTTTTACTGGCTAGGGCCGTGCTAAAGCCCGCCCATCAGCGCCGGTGACGTCACCAGGCTCACTGCTGGGCGGAAGCCTCCGCCCAGCAGAGCCTGGTTCATCACCGGAACCGGGCTAAATGCCTTTGCCCTGCGCTAATTAGCGCAGGCAAAGGAGGGCATTGGAGCATGAGATGCTCCGATGCCCTAGTCAGGCGGGCTGCCTGGGTGAAATTAGAGGTATGTCCAGGTTCAGCTGTGAACCAGGACAACCCCTTTAACTTCTTATTTCTTTGACAGGCTCACTAAGAAGGCCGCACATGCTCAGTTTCATCTTTCTCCTGCCTCCTGAGCTGTGATAGGGAGAACATGGACACGCCCCCTTTGCTACAGCAGAAAAGACACTCCCATTGAGCTGTCAGCTTGATATAAATCTAGCAGAGCAATGAATGGGGAGATCTCTGGATCCATGTGAGGTACAGAGCTGGTTCTAGCTTTGTTAGAAAGAGATTGTCATGTACTATATGATACCTGGTTTCTATTTTTTACATTATTCATGGGATAACCCCTTTAACGTAAAAAAAAATGCACACAGTGATGTCACAGTAAACCCATAGTAAACAGTGATGTCACTGAAAGGTATTATTTTATGTTATAGCGGCTAGGGCCTTGTAGATCCCGTTCCAGAACTAGGCTCCACAACTATCACATCATGCTTAGTACTGCCACCAATTATAGCACTCTGCCCCCTGGAATTCCACCCAGTTTTGTTCTCGCTTTTTCTTTTTTCTTTCTTTTTTATTAAGGGGCCAGCAGATTATGGAGGCCCACACCTAATTCAAAGTGAGAGAGGGGAGGAGGGGTTGTTTTTTTTTTTTTATTTTTTTATTTGTCTGTCACCCCAAAGCATTACACAATTGGATCCGTATTACAGAATAGCTTCTTCCATTGTCTTTCATGCTGCATATTCTGCTCCACAAAAGAAAATTTGTCCAAAATGCTGAATTTCTATGTTTTGCACATCCTTATTGTCCCCCGCAGGCGAGAGATCTGACCACTCTCTAGCTTTACCTGTGTCCTACAACCAGCAAAATATTGAATATCATAATGCTGAAAATAAAGAATCCCCATTTATTCCCGGCCTCTTATGTATTTGTGTGGGTCATTAAGCTACATACCCAGCCACAACGTTCACTATTTTATGCCTTATGTATTTTAGTACATTGCTTTGTTCCTATTTTATGAGCTTTAACTCATCATCAACATATCATAAAGGACAATCAATGTTAAGCAGTGTGCTTAGATGGCTTCTAAAAATAAAGCTATGCTTTGGTAGCATCTGCTGTAAGCTACAGTATTGGAGGAGAGCGAGAACAATCAGGTGCGCGTGCAACTTTAAAGTCTCAGCATTCACAATGGGTCATTAATATTTTAGATTCCACATAAGCAAAATGAGATAAAGCGGTGAAAGAAAAAGGCAGAATACTGAAAATGCAGTGATGCAGAGAACATGTAGACTAAGCAGTCATTATAGTAGACGCTGCCACTGCTTTAGTGTGAGAACTCTTTATGCTTAATGCGGAGGTGCGGTTAGTAGAAAGTGAGATTAGGCAACCTACGTGCAGTTCTGGGGTACTTTCATGGGGCTATGTTTGTGTGTTTTATCTACCTCATAATGTTAACTTTATAACTTTACTATCATACTGTATATTTGCTATTTTGTGCCTTTTACTTTGCTTTTTCATGTGTGTCATGGCAGTCAAATGATGTTGTCCGTTTTTGAATTGACCATTTTGGCATCCTCAATTTTTTTGGTATTTATACATCTGGTTTTTTTGCCCTGTGTCATTGGTCTCAGGAAGGAGGGAGAACACCAAAACATGTTATCATTGAGTCTACGAAGATCCAAAATGGCTCATTCCCAATAACTGTCCCATGTAACGCTACTTTCACACGCGCGTTTACATTTTCCAGCATTGATATCTGGCAGAGGATCTCCATACAGGAGAAAAACGCTTCCATTTTGTCACCATTCATTGTCCATGTGGACAAAAGGTAACTGAACAGAATGGAGTGCTCCAAAATGCATTCCGTTCTCATACCGGAGAGCAAACCGCAGCAAGGCATCCGGCATGAACCATAGTGCAAGTCAATGGGGACGGATCTGTTTTCTCTGGCATAACAGAAAACGTATCCGTCCCCTATTGACTTTCAATGGTGTTCATGATTGCTATGTTAAACATAATACAACCGGATCTGTTCATAACGGATGCAGATGGCTGTATTATCAGTAACAGACGCATTTTGCTGATCCCTGCCTGATCAGGCAAAAACGCAAGTGTGAAAATAGCCTAAATGTCACCCGACAAATGAGCAAAGCACATAAAATCATCATTTGTCGGCATTATATCACACTGCTTAAACAGAGATGTACTGCCCACAATGAATCTGTATGAGGATGAAGGATCACAGTAGAGATCATTCATTCCCATGCAGAGGGGATGATTACTGTATGTAAATGCAACTGTGTAATGAACTGATAGTGATGGGGAATGAACAGTCCGATCGTGGTTCTGAGTATCAGATCATGTAAATGGGCCCTAAGACAAAATTATTTGGGAAGTATTATGTGGTGATTAAAGTGGCCCTAGAAAAAGTCTAAAGGTGGCTTCACATTATAGGCAGGTCTAAACTGGCAACAGGCCAGCACAAGTAGCCATGGTCAGCAAATCGTCAGCTATAGCTATGTTGGTAGTAGGTAGGGCCAATGCAAAAATACAATGAAATACCCCTTTGAAGACAATAGTACAGAGCTCCTCAACTGTTATATGCCTTTCTATTGTGATGTATGGAGCACCATTATTCTATATACAGCCCTATATGGATCCTGATCATTATATATATGGATCCTGATCACTATTTAGTATCCATTATATACAGTTGTGCTCAAAAGTTGACATACACCTGCAGAATTTTGGCTGTTTTTTTTCAGAGGATAGAATGATGACACAAAAACATTTCCACTCATGGTTAGTGGTTGGGTGAAGCCTAATAAATGACTGCAAAAAAATGTTTGTATTATCATTCATATTCTCTAAAAAGAGGCCAAGACAGACACAATTCTGCAGGGGTATGTAAACTTTTGAGAAGAACTGTAGTCCTATAGTGATAAACAAAGAACTATAAGTATATATAGAGCATCACTGGTATATATGGAGCACAGAGTTGCCAACAAGAATTTTTCTTTTTTCTGGACAACTTATCCCAAAATCATGGACGGCCTACATTTTTTACGGACAAATTGTAAAACCATAATGAAGGATAAATATTATAAGTAATACAGGTCTATAGCTCAATATACTGATCAGAACTGATTACCAGCATTTACTAAAATGATGATGATAATTACCACCAAAATAATCTAGTCTCACCAGCCTAAAAAAAAATCACAGACACCTCTATTTTTTTTCACGGACAGAGGATAAAAGTTGCCTATTTTTACGGACTGTCCAGAAATTTCTGGACGGTTGGCAACCCTGATGGAGCACCAGAATGCAACCTTATAGTGACAAGTCTGGTGCTCCATTTCACATTATATGGCTTGATATATAGCTGCAGTGCTACTTTTCTCACTATAGGACAATATATTGTATGTAATGACTGCACTGCAGAATCATGCAACCAACACACACAACTCCTATTCCTATACATACAGCCCCCTTCTGTTCTAATGCTGCATATCAACTGATGACATACATTGATCTTTTTTTTTTGTCTAACTTGGGAAACCACAGGATGACATATCCATGCTTCACCTGCAGCTCATTACATCACTATTTCTTCTACCTGACAGAACCCTCTATGGTCACAGGGGGTCAGAGATAACGATGCAACAACTGAATGGAAAGACGTAGTCAGGAAGTCTGAAGTCAGAGCAGCAGCGATCAAGCAAACCCCGTAATTGAAGTCCACGGTCAGAGGCAGACAGCAATCAAGCTAAATCCTTTAAATTGAGAACCAGGGTTTGGTACACAGAAAAGCAGAAACTTCAAAACACCTTCACACAAGAGACTAGACTAGTTGCTTAGGCACCTTCCTGGGGCAGGAAGCACCTTTAAATACTTCCTGCAACCCAGCCATAGGCTGGGGAGATAGAGGGCATGTACGTGCTGCCTCACGAAGGAGGAGAGACACACCCATGCACACCCTTACAGGACTGAAGCAGGATGTAAGCTCCAGCACGGAGCACAGATACAACAGTTTAAGCTGCCTGCTGCCCCCTTGTCAGCACGGTGCACAGGAGCTTAAGGGAGTGAGGGAGACCAGTGTCCATGCTCGTGGGTATGGCCGGCAGCACATGCACGGAGCGCTGGGCTAACAGTGCCCATTCTTATTACAAATGTATAACTACTGTACTCCATCTGTAGGGATAGGAATATAGTAACATAGCTTATGAGGCTGAAAAACAACATCTGTCCATCCAGTTCAGCCAGTTAACCTGCAAGTTGATCCAGAGGAAGGGAAAAAAAATCCTGTGAGTTAGAAGCCAATTTTGCTCATTTTAGGGGACTCCAATCAGGCAGTCAAAATACTCCCTGGATCAATAATCCTTCTCCAAAAAACTTAGTAGCTATAACCTGTAGTATTATTACATTCTATAAATACATCCAGGCCCCACTTGAACTCTTTCATTAAATTCACCATCACCACCTCCTCAGGCAGAGAGTTCCATAGTCTCACTGCTCTTACCATAAATAATCCTCTTCTATGTTTGTGTGCAAACCTTCTTTCCTCCAGACGCAGAGGATGTCCCCTTATCACAGCCACAGTCCTTGGGATAAATAGATGATGGGAGAGATCTCTGTACTGGCCCCTGAAATATTTATAGATAGTTATTAGATCTCCCCTCGGTCTTCCTTATTCTAAACTTAATAACCATAATTTTGATAATCTTTCTGGGTACTGTAGTCCACCGATTCCAGTTATTACTTTAGTTGCCCTTCTCTGAACCAGCTCTGCTATGTCTGCCTTGTTCACAGGAGCCCAGAACTGTACACAGTCCTCTATGTATGGTCTGACTAGTGATTTGTTAAGTGGCAGGACTATGTTCTCATCACGGGCATCTATACCCCATTTGATGCAACTCATAAACCTTGATAGCAGCTGCCTGACACTAGTTTCTACAATTTATTTTGCTGTCCACTAAAATTCCTAAATCCTTTTCCATGTCAGTGTTACTCAGTGTTGTACAATTTGTATGTACTGGTGACTTGCATTATTCCTTCCTATTTGCATAACCTTACATTTGTCAGTGTTAAACCTCATCTGCCACTTCTCTGCCCAAGCCTCCAATCTATCCAGATCCATCTGTAGCAGTGTACTGTCCTCTTCTGTGTTAATTACTTTACACAGTTTTGTGTCGTCTGCAAAATTTGATATTTTACTGTGCAAGCCTTCTACAAGATTATTAATAAATATATTGAAAAGAATAGGGCCCAATACTGACTCCTGTGTTACCCCACTAGTGACAGTGAGCCAATCTGAGTGTGTACCGTTAATAACCACTGTCTGTGTTCTATCACTGAGCCAGTTACTTACCCACATACAGACATTTTCTCCCAGTCCAAGTATTCTCATTTTATATAGTAACCTTTTATGTGGCACAGTATTAAATGCTTTGGTGAAGTCAAGATATATGACATCCGTTGACTCACCTTGGTCAAGTCTAGAACTTACCCCCTCATAGAAACTGAATAAATTAGTTTGACATGACCGATTCCTCATGAAGCCATGCTGATATGGAGCTATTGGCTTATTTTCATTGAGGTACTCCAAGATAACATCTCTTAGAAAACCCATACCCATGGAAGATGTTAAAATTACTGGCCTATAGTTTATAATTTCCATCTGGTTCCGGTGATTTGTCTATTTTAATATTTTTAAGGTGCTGCTGTACTTCTTCCTGGGTCAGACAGGCCACTTTTAATGGGGAATTTACTATTATGCTCTGCATGTCATCTGACATTTTGTTCAGTGAAAAAAAAAATATTTAAAAGCTTTGCTTTCTCCTCATTGCTCTCTGCAACTCCCACCTTATCACTCTGTAAAGGCCTGACACCATCGTTTTTATACTTTTTACCACTTATATAATTGAAGAACATTCTAGGGTTAGTTTTACTCTATTTAGCAATGAATTTCTCTGTCTCCAGTTTGGCTGCTTTTATTGGTCTTTTACATATTCTATTTTTTTTCTTATAGTTTTCAATGATTCCTCCAGTTTTAGTGATTTAAATGCTTTCTTTTTGTCATTTATTGCTTTCTTTATGTGAGAAAGGGACAACCTTTGTCATAGCTCTTATTATCGGTGCATGGTTTTATGTCGCTGTAATGTGATTTTATATATTTTTATGACTTTCTTTAATACTTTAGGTATAATGCCATGCAGTCTGCACATGTGGGGGAGAATACACAACACCTTTTGGCAGGATTCAAATTAGCATCCTCCTGATAACAAAAGTAGTGGTAAAGAGGTTTCCTGGATGGGACACTAGAAACTCATGGTAATGTACAGTATTGGCACATGTGCACAGCAAACATCTAGGTGCTTTTCAACTGGAGTATCAAAAGATGAAGAAAATATATCATAAGTAGAGATGAGCGAGCACTAAAATGCTCGGGTGCTCGTTATTCGAGACAAACTTTTCCAGATGCTCGGGTGCTCGTTTCGAGTAACGAACCCCATTAAAGTCAATGGGAGACTCGAGCATTTTTTGCAGGGGACCAAGGCTCTGCCTAGGGAAGGCTGGGTGAAAACCTGGAAACATCAGAAAATGATGGAAACACCACGGAAATGGACAGGAAACAGCAGGGGCAGCATGCATGGATGCTTCTGAGGCTGCCTAATCCCACCATTACCCCAAATTCTCCTGCAACAGCCTGGTGGTTACCCTCATGGCAATTGTGCTCACCCAGACCAAGAAAGGCAAGGCACATGCCCATCACATGTTAGGGAAGCACCCAACTAGGTGCAACGAAGGTCCATCACCCATGCCCATGCTGGCACTGCTCTCCTATCCCCAGCCACACGATGCAGGCATAAGCCTGACACAGCATGGCGGTGACACCAACAAGTGACCAAGTTAGATGAGGTAGCAGGTAAGCCACCCAAAAATTTAGCCTGACGCAGCATGGCGGTGACAACAGAGTGACCGAGTTAGACTGAGGTAGCAGGAGGTGAAGCACGGACGGTAATTCGAAGGAGGAGGAGGAGGGGTTGGAGGAAGAGGCATAGTAAGTCTGAGAAACGTGACCGAGGTAGGCCCCGCAATCCTCCAAGTGGGCAGTACATGAGCGGCCCCAGGGTCAGACTCGGTCAGAGTGACCGAGCTACACGACGGTAGCAGGTAGAGCACATAAAAAATTTAGCGTCGCCCTGTATGGCTGTGACTACACATTGACCGAGCTACACGACGGTAGCAGGTAGAGCACAGGAAAAATTTAGCGTGGCCCTGTATGGCTGTGGCTGTCAATTTAGGTACGGTTGTCAACTATGAAATTGATCAAGTGGGGCATGTGTTGTATGTATTCTTCTCAGTTTAATACCGTATACGTCACCTATCCGGAAAAATAGTTTGGAGAGATAGAGAGGAAAAAGACGTATTTTTAAAAGTGACGTTTAGTATAGATCAGTTAAAGAGAAAGAAAGGATTTTATGAAATGGATTTGTATCACTGAGAGCAAAAAAACGTATTTTTTTACGTGACGTGCAGTATAGATCAATTACACAGAAACAACGGATTGTGGTCTGTGCAGACTGAGGTGCTGGACTGTAACTCACAGAATTGTTCCACTGAGCTGTATGAAATGGATTTGTATCACTGAGAGCAAAAGAACGTATTTTCTAATGTGACGTGTAGTATCGATCACTTGGAGAGAAAAAGTGGAATGTGCAGACTTGGGCTGCTATAGTGCAAACCACTATGGTGGTGACAACAGAGTGAGCGAGTGACACTGCGGGTGAAGGCGAACCACATAAACATTTATCATGGCCCTGTATGGCTGTGACTACAGAGTGACCGAGCTACACGACAGTAGCAGGTAGAGGACAGAAAAAATTTAGCGTGGCCCTGTTTGGCTGTGACTACAGAGTGACCGAGCTACACGACGGTAGCAGGTAGAGCACTGAAAAAATTTAGCGTGGCCCTGTATGGCTGTGACTACAGAGTGACCGAGCTACACGACGGTAGCAGGTAGAGCACAGGAAAAATTTTGCGTGGCCCTGTATGGCTGCGACTACACATTGACCGAGCTACACGACGGTAGCAGGTAGAGCACATTAAAAATTTAGCGTGGCCCTGTATGTGGACGTTGAGGGCTTGTGCATGTAGGTGGGCTGAACTTTTTTTCTGCTTGCGCTCCAACGTCTGCTGTAATGACAGTCCACATTGGTGGACGCTGTGGAGGATCCTGGAGGTGAAGGTGTGGTTTTCCGGCGGGAGGCGCTCGTGCCGGGGTCCTGGGCAGGGGGTTGACTAGCAGAGGCAGCGAGTGACACAGGGGAAGGAGCAGTGGTGGGACCCGCAGGAGGTGAACGGCCTTGGTTCCATTGAGTGGGGTGTTTAGCATATGCCTGCGCATGCTGGTGGTGGTTAGGCTAGTAGTGGTGCACCCCTGCTGATCCTGGTGTGGCACAGGTTGCACACCACAGTCCGTCGGTCATCCTCAATTTCTTTAAAGAACCTCCAGACTTGCGAACATCTAGGCCTCGCCACGGGAGCTTCACTACGTGAAACAGTTGCTGCTGATGCACCAGCTCTGGCCCTGCTTCTCCCTCTGGCCACACCACTGCCTCTTCCAACCTGTTCTGGTGCAGCACTCGCCTCCGCCTCAGAAGCACTGTCTTCACTCGGCATATCAACCCAGCTTGGGTCAGTCACCTCGTCATCCTCCGATTCCTCAGTCTGCTCCCCCCTCGGACTTCCTGCCCTGACAACAACTTCACCACTGTCTGACAACCGTGTCTCCTCATCGTCCGACACCTCTCTTTACACACTTCTTCCACTAAGTCAACAATGTCATCACCCACAGACTGCGACAGTTGGAAAACTTGGGCATTGGGAAAGAGGTCAGCAGCAACCTGAGAAGTGGTTTGTGACTCTGGGAAGGGTCCAGAAAACAGTTCCTCAGAGTATACCGGATCGCATTCCAAATTTTCTTGGGAGGGGGCAGACTGGGGGGAAGGAGGTTGAGGTGGAGGAGCCAGAGGAGTGCTCCTTTGGGTAACGTGGGTGGACTGTGCGGAAGATTGACTGGTGGACAAATTACTTGAAGCATTGTCCGCAATCCACGACATCACCTGTTCGCACTGTTGTGGTTTCAACAGTGCTCTACCACGTGTCCCTGTAAGTTCAGACATGAAGCTAGGGAGTGTAGCTCTGCGGCATTCCCCTGCTCCCTCATCAGCAGGTACTGTCTCACCCTGCCCAGGACCACGGCCTCTGCCCCCTGCAGTAATTGAATGCCCACGCCCTCGTCCTCGACCCTTAGCCCTGGGGTTCAACATTTTCTGTATATTATATATACTAAAAAATAAAAAATGGGCCTGCTGTACTGAAACCCACAAACTTGTTCAATCTGAACAAGTTAATATATAGGTGGATAAGTTAGAGCAAAATTACGTATTTTATTACGTACCGTGCAGTATGGAGCAATTACACTGAAACTATTAGATTAGGCAGACTTGGTCTGCTTAAGTGCAACCCAGACAAATGTCTCACAGAGATTTTTCTAATGTAGCTGTATCAGTGAGAGCAAAAGACCATATTTTATTACGTGAGGTACAGTATGGGTCACCTGGACAGAAAATACGGATTGTGGTTTGTGGTGACTGGCCAGCTGAACTGTGACACACAGAATGGTTCCACACAGCTGTATGAAATGGATTTGTATCACTGAGAGCAAACAAAAGGATTTTGTACTGTGACTTCCACTATCTGTTAGACAGAAAAAAATCTTCTGCAGACTGTGCCTATTTCAATGAAACACAAAAAAATTGTCCCACTTAGCTGTTTGAAATGGATGTGTCACTGAGAGCCAAAAAATAAACTTTTTCCAGTCTCCCTGCAAAATGCTGCAAATATGGCAGTAGCTGCACTACTAGTGCCAGCAAGCCCAGCCACAAGCAGATAAAAAAAGGGTCTTGTAGCCCTAACAAGGGCTGTTGGGTTCTTTTAGAATCACTCCTGCCTAACACAAATCTAGTAGAACACCCTAACACTCTCCCTGTATCACACTGCAGATCTGTCCCTAACGGCATCCAGGCAGCGACTGAGCCCAGCACTGCGGGCAGTCACTAGTATATTCCAGGGTCACCTGATCAGGCTAGCCAACCCCTTCTATCGACATGTAAGGGCCCCACGTGATGCTGGTGTACCGCAGAGTCTCCTGGCTTGTCATTGGCTGAGTTTATAGCCGCCAAAAATTCAAAAGGCAGGAGATGCCATTTCCTCGAGCATGGCGAGATACTCGTCCGAGTAGCAAGCACTTACGAGTACCCTAATACTTCCTTGCAGCAATTCCTTAAGGGCCGGCGCATATCACTTCCTGTGCTTTATGGGTTAAGTCATGTTACTTTGCTGACCAATCCTAGCCCACCTGCATGTATATAAGTGGCTCTGCCCCTTCCCAGATGCCTGAGCGTCAAGGTCCTTGTGTTCTGCAAAGGTTGCTTAGTTATCTGCTTGTGTTTCTGTGTACTTGACCCGTGCTTGTGTTTCTGGACTCCACTACCTGTTTGATCCCTGCCTGTTTGCCTTGACTCTCCTGTTGCTGAACCGGACTGCCTGACCTATACCTGTGCCGGCTGCCCTTACCTATTGCTTGTTTGACGTCACCCCTGCCTCATCCTTCGGTCTTGCACTGTTGCTCTTGGTTACATCTCAGCCTGCTAACTACGTCTGTACCTCTGGTACCTTGCTCTGGTGCCTCCTGGTCCCTCTGGACCAGCTGCCTCGTGTGTTAATCCTCCTCAAGAGGTAGCGACCTGGTGTTCCTCTCGGGAAAGCCTATCCCCACCACCAGGGGTACTGTGAAGAATGAGGGGTTCACTTAGACAACACCCTTAGAGGAGGTAGAACTTGTGGCACGGTGGGTTCACACCTTCTGGTTCATGACAATGCAATTCTGTATCAAAGTCAGTAAAAGTATATAGTTGTATAGGTTATCTGTTGCGTTTTCATCTGAATGGTATCCTGCAGCAAAAGAAATGCATCACCAGTCAATTGTTCAAGGTATGACAACTATAAAACATGACTGCTAGTGTTGAGCGAAGCGAAGCAGCCAAAGTGGAATTAATTCCGAATTTCATCACACTTTAGGGAAAATGATTCATTACCATGAAGTGGTGGCTGCAATTGTCTTAGAAAGAACGCGTAGAGGAAATCCACTCCTCTCTTGATTGAAAAGGACCTTCCGAAGGACTTGCGCTGTACACTCCTAGCTTGGTCACCTGGTAGCGTCATCGGTACCTATACCTCTGATTACATATGTCATACAATATGTATGTGGTACAATGCAATATATGTCCTAAAAGTGCTTTTATTCTGTTGTTCTGGGTATCTGCTTGCATCCATACCTACTATAGCTATGTTCTCCATATTATACATCACACACTGATATTATAGAATAATGTACGGTAAGTGACTAGCGCTAAAAGGTGTGTGGTATCAAGTATCAGCTATACAGAGAAGAGAATCAATTAGCTGATAACGTAAGTATAACAATTAGATTAAATGTAAGAGTGAAAGGTCAAGTACATCTACAATCAGGAAAGTAACTGGTTTAAAAAGATGCCAGCTTTGCATTTTCCATTAACTGAACAGACAATGTCACAAATGATTGTGTTATTGGTACAATTTATAGTACACAATAATACTAAAATGCACATTTTTGTGGCAGACTTGAGGGCCTTTCTGCCATGGCAACCCATATCATAGAGTGGCGATAGTGTGGTAAACACGTTGGTTGTTGAAGTTGCTTGCAGCAAAATGCCAGTATCGGAGTTATCTTCAATCCAGGCAGTTGTATAACCACTCCTGACACTAAACTCATGGGCACAGTGGCAGTACCAAGAAGACCATTGTGATGTGAATATTTGTCTGTAACAAAGCATTAAGAAGAACCTGCCTGGGATGCATAAATACTGTATGTCACAGGTCATTTAGGGGTTAGTGGGGACTGTTCAGCGCCGTTCGGTGGAAAAGTGGACACCAAGCATTTACAGTTGCATAAAGCGTCTTAAAAAAATCACATCCACATTGTCACAAAATCATGTAGGCACACAACATGCAACCCGACAGGCCATGAGGGGGCGCGCTGGCACTCACTGCACCCATGTGCCTGGATGAGATTGTAAAGGGGGTGGGGCTCTGCTTCTACACTCATCTATGTACTTGGCTACTAAGGAGTTAAGCGACCCCCAATTCCACATCCACACACCATGCTGCCATCACCCATCCATTACAGCTGACGGAATGTCCAAGTACAAAAGCACATCACTCACGGGAGCACAATGCAATTCTAGCATACAACAGGCAAACCTATAGCATACTGGCTTTAAACGGTAACACAGCAAAGTGGTACATTTAGTGGGCACATTTAGAGCAGCAAGGAACAACATATTACATTTTAAGATTTAATACACAAAAAGGTACAGTCCAAAAAGTTACAAAAAGATGACAAAAAATGGATATACAGCCAAGCAAACAGTACAGAAAATAAAAGGGATAAAGTGACGAATCACCTACCAATTTTATCAGTCAAAGATCCCCGCTGGAAGCACACTTGAAATCTGATCAGTCATATAATAGATGTACAGTACCTCCAGGTTCTGACCTTGTGTGTCAGTTTATGAGACATTTTAAGGCCCTTTTCTAAGTTCACAGTCCCACAAAAAAGAAAGAACATGTCCTATTCTTGTCCGTTTTGTGTACAAGAATAGGCATGCTTACAATGGGTCCACAGAAACGAAAACATTTTTGTATATGCTGCAGAACAGACATACAGATGTGTGACATACACTGTGTGCTGTTCACATCTTTTGCAGCCCCATTGAAGTGAATGGATCTGCATCCAACCTGCAAAAAAGAGCAGATCAGTTGTGGACAAAAACACGGTGTATGAGCCCTTATAAAGTTAATATGTCCAGAAGATTTCACATAATAATTTTACAAATATGGGGTCACCAAACTTACCTATGAAATAGGAAGAATTGGAAGTAATATTTGATCCTCAGGTTCCCCAAGGCCAAAACTTCCGGGACTTGTAACCTAGAGAAGCGTCCAGGTTCCTTGATCATAAGAATATGTTATTAATTATAAAACATGAGTTATGACAACGCTGCTTTTGAAGTGTATTTTCTGGTCTATGGATTACATGTCTTTCTTCGGGATGAGCTGCATGTCTGGGTCCTGAATTAATTCTATTGACACCTCTGAGTTAGCACAAAGGAAGGACCCTTCGTCTGCAAATGACTTTAATTGCCCCTCAAAAGTACAACATGCTGGATCTAAAAAGCTCCCATTTGTCAGTGAAAAAAAAGGAAGAACCTATCTGGAAATGTAATTAGCACACCTTTGTACAGACATACGCAATGGAGTCTGGTTTTCTATAAATGAAATGTGACTCATACATAACACAGTACAATTTATAACATGATTTATACAAAGACGATGAAACTAATATGGGACAATTTATAATACACATGCTGTGGACATTTTCTGTACTGAATCTGCATGTAACTGGACATGTGTTGTGGATTTTAAATTCTCAGCATCCTAATTTGTTGAGGAATTTCATAGCACCCTTTACAAAGCAGAGGGTGACATGGGGATTTTGCCTCCCATTCTTTGCAGATTTTCTGCCGCATAATATATTATCTGTGGTCATATCCTAATAGGGGGTTGTTTTTTTTACTTTTTTAAATGTCAGTAACAGCTTGTCATAACTGAATGAAAAAAATCATACTCATCATCTTCACTCTGCTTCAGTCTGACTCCATATGTAATATCCCAGAGCAAGCACTACTATTCTTACACCCTGCAACTGTCTCTAATGGCTAACAAATAATGTCATCTGTGTACTTGATTCTGGGTCCTTTGATATTGTACCTTAATAATATTGCTATATAACTCAATAGATTAAATAGACTTAGGCATTCCTAGAGATTCATTTGAAATACTGTGCTTACCACATGGTGTGAATACACCACTGCTGTTATATATACTCTTCTTCGCCATGGCAACTAGTGTTTGAAAAAGGTCCAGTGGGACCGAAACATCACATGTGCACAATTGAAGTTGCCTTGCGTACAAAAACCAAATAAAAATAAGCACAGTACTTTAAAAGAATCTCTAGGAGTGCCTAATTTATTCTATTGATCCCTATGGGGTTAGGACTAGAGCTCCAAAACAACAGGACACGAGTGCCACATTCTTCTGAGATTGTTATATCACTGTTATGTATTGTATTACAAGTAATGTGCCTGTTTATCCAGCAGGTGGCAGTGCATCTGGTAGAGAGAGAACTTTAGATAGAATGGAACTTACCATTCCATTCTCCCCCGTTTTGGGCAGAAGTGGGCTAGTCCTGCTTCCTACCAGGGGATGGGTTGCAGGAAGCTTTAGGAGCCAATTGAGAGTTTGAAGTAGAGAACATGGTGCAGTGAGGGGACCACCCCCCTCCCCCTTCAGCACGAGCCCTGAAAATCATGCATGGTCCAAGCACCATGACTCCTTGCAGTTCACGGGCGTTGTATTGCAAGGGGATCAACAGCAAAAGGCATCCCACTCAAAGTTACCAAAACTCATAAAGTCCTGTAATCAGACTGAATAGTACAGTATTCAAGTTCACCTGCCAGTGAATCCTAAAACCTGCTGGAGCCTGAGAAAGATCAAGTTTATTCAAGTATGACTGTTGAACTTTATCAAGCCTGGGACTCGGTTTATTCTCCACCAGCTACTACTCTCTTCTTTGGATGCTACAGAGTCTGACCCTGAGGAGCAACGGTATCCAGGTAGGAGGTCTTCTGGTTTCCATCCTGTAAATTTCCAGATGGAAGGGATCATTGTTGCTGCTGTGGTCAATGACTGACCTCAACTGAGATGTGTCCCAAAGCAGTATGTGATATATCAGTGACGCACCGTTAGACACACGTCACCACTGAGGCCAGTTTTGGCTAAAGTGGAAAACATGACCTTGTCTGTCCAGAAGTTTACAGGACAGGGACTGAAAGATACAAAAAGGAGCCAGGGAGCAAGGAAGTCATAGTGAAGTGGAGGGGAAGAGATAAGTATGAGTTTTTCAACAGGTATAACATAGTGCAGGGGTCTTTTCAAAATCAGTACCTGACACTGTAGGGCATGTTTACTAGATGTGATAGGGGAGTCACAGAAGACATACCATAAAAAATAGCCTTTATTAAATATACATTAAAAGAGGCTGATATTAACAGCTCACAAAATAATAACAAAAGTAAATATATCAAAGTGAATGACAGGTGGTATGTGGAGGTATCTTGCAATAATGGGCTTGTTGATGTACAAGGGGGGCCTACAAAAGATGTAGCGCCGCACATCTTCCGGTGACCACACGTTATACCTGTATGTGGAGGGACATCATCTATGGGGACACGCAAGTATAGGCAACATGTCTTGAGTGCTGTTATGCACTAGCTCACAATTGTGGATATTATCTAGGAGCTTGTGTTGCTATACTATTTGCTTCTAAAATACGGTATCTTATGTATTTTATGAGTGGTGCTGCTAGAACATTAGAAGTGCCTCTCAGCAATTATCATGTCCCCATAATGGTGATTTCTATCTAACCCCTATGGCACTGCAAACTGGGGGATACTATGTTTAGTTTGTTTGGACACTTTTATTTGTGGACCAATTGGTGGTCCTGTTGTCCACGCTCCATGCATAAATGTGGCCTTGAAACATTCTCTCTATAATATGTGAATTATTAGGGAACACAAGATGTCCATATTGTAACATTTAGTGTTGTATTTTTACATAATTTTGGTGCTTTTTACCATTATACCAGAGAGACCTTATTGATAAATCTATCCACCATCGTGTGATTGAAAAACTTTGGTTTTGAGAACCTGATACATCTTGAGCCTGGTCGTGATATTGTCTTGATATCATTTTGCCCCTGATGATCCTTCAAGGAAGGTGAAACGAGTTGGGCTGCGTATGACTGTTAATCGCTTATGAACATCTGGATTTTGATAACTACTGATGAATTGTGCAGACCAGCGGTTTTCTAAAAATATATAGTATAAATTGCCTATTTTTGAGGCTTTAGTACTTTGAATCTTATTTTATTGGAACCAACTGGTTCCCCCCTTTTTTTTATATTTATTTCGTTTATTGTTTTTTGGTATTTTTCTTTCAATTCACTGGTGTGGTGTCTTTTTGACAGATAGTTGTGGTGACGGTCTATTCTATGCCAGGTCCTCACTAGGGATCCCAGGAGGTTCCAGGCACGGGATCGCCCCTATCGGGTCGGCTATTCCGTCTTAGGTAGGGTTTACCAGCATAAGGGCAAGAATAGGGTGAACCTTTCCCATCTTTTGTAGGCCCCCCTTGTACATCAACAAGCCCATTATTGCAAGATACCTCCACATACCACCTGTCATTCACTTTGATATATTTACTTTTGTTATTATTTTGTGAGCTGTTAATATCAGCCTCTTTTAATGTATATTTAATAAAGGCTATTTTTTATGGTATGTCTTCTGTGACTCCCTTGTTAGATTGACAGTACCATTATTTATCAGTGGATCTGGTCCTCTACTTACCAGACCAGTGAATTTTTTTTAGATGTGATAGGGCAATTTTTTTCAGATACGTTGCTCCATTGAGCCGCTGTGCCCTCCATTCTGTTTTGGTGCTGTGTATGCTAATCAATAGTTTTGGTACAGGAAGGAGGAGATGCCAGCATTTCTTAGTGGGTGTCTCCTTCTCCCTGACTGTGAGGTGTCCAATCACAGCGGACTGAATCACAGCCATTGAGAAAAAACCTGGCTGTGGTTGGTTTGTGTGTGGGTGTGTGTGTGGTCTGCTGTGATTGGACAGTTCACAGCCATGGAAATGCCCACTGTGAGAAACTGCTGTCTCCTCTACCCTATACCAAAGCTATTGACTAGCATATAGGGTGCCAAAACAAATAGGGGGCACAGCGACTCAAGGAGCACCATATATGAAAAGAAATTGCTCTATCACATCTATTAAACATGCCCTACAGCACCAGCTACTGATTTTGTAAAGTTCCCAGAACTATCATGTACACTGCATTTCCCTGACTGGTATTATAATTTGGAATTTTCCAGCCCAGCACGCTACTTTTAAAAGATATTTTATTGCATTCAATAACACCTTATGAATGAACTCTCTATTCTGATGCATTTTCTATTTCAGTACTACCTCCGCTGCACACACCCATATATAATTCATTCAATAGATATATATGGCATATCAAAGCCTATTAATAAAAAAAACATAGAAATCTTACAGATCTCATAAATCAGATGTCATTTTGCAAGACTTGTGTAAATTATTCCAGATGTGTAGCGCCTGGTACAAAAAAAAAAGATAATGTGCAAATTTTGGGGGAAACACTTTTAGGTTCTTAAAAGCCGACCAGGGGTCATAAATTATGTTTACTGCAGGGTTAAACCTTCTTTCCTAAAAAGTATTTCAGCTGTGACATGGAAGTATTGTATATCCTGCATTGAAAACAGCCAACACAGTCGTTGCGATACACTGTAAGAGGGATGGCATAGCTACCTAATAGGACAAAGCAGAATATTGAGTTTTACTTTACGTCAGATTCACAGAGGAGAATTTAGGAAGCAATAAACAGATCACTATCGAACAAAAGAAACAAGAGAACCATATATATATATATAAAAAAATTGCAGTAGTTAGCTTTCCCCTCAGCATGACTGAGAATTCGAGAGCTATAAAGTGTTGAGAATCACGTAGGTGGAAAGAACTTATTATCAACACCACTGAACAACAACAAAAAGATTAAGAAACTCCTACAATAATTGCTGTAAACAACACAAACCTACGACAAAGAGGAGAAAGAAACAATATATCCTGCACCTTACAGATGCCGTTTCTACTTGCTTGAATCACCTTAAATTACAGTACTATAAACATTTACAATAGTCTAAACCTTTTCAATGTCACAACTTTATAGTACCTACCTATGACAAATATCACAATGTAACATGATTGATGTATTTGAACTATGAAACATGAGGGAGACAAAATTATTAAAGCTATTATAATGCTGGTAGGAAAGGTTATTTTAAACCCACCATGAGGCTGTACTTGCTTAGGGATTATTGGGGGACAGAGTTATTAATTAGATTTTATGCTTGTATAGTATAAAAATCAGACATACAGTATACATTCGTAGGTAGTTGCTACATGTCAAAGTAACTGTTGCGCTGATGTCCCATCCTCGATGTGATGTATTCAAATAGAGTGGACATCATATGGAGGTGAATTGACTGGTCACATGATGCTCCATCAGAAGCCATTTTATGTTCAGGACCTCTGTGCGGACAGCACAAAGACTTGGCAAACAAGAGGACATACCTTATGAAATATAGAAAATTATGCTGAATACCACCAAAGCTATATTAGTAAGTACCATACAATCATCTTACATACAAATTGGTCTACAGTAACACAAAAGTGGACAACCCCTTGAAGACAAGAAGACACACAAGCAGCAACTAAAGGTGGCTGTAGGAAAGGCCTGGCAAAGCATCTCAAGGGAGGAATCTTAGCAGTTGGTGATGTCCATGGGTTTCTGATTTCAGACAGTAATTTGCTGCAAAGTATTTGAATTCAAGTATTAAAAATAATCCTTACATGTAGAATTATGTTTGTCTTAATACTTTTGAGCCCCAGTGCACATTGCATTTTAGTCTTATATCTAACATATATGAGTGGAAAAGCTCCCATGGTATATATGTTAAATATTTATTTATTTTATGCACTTATATAGTGCTACTATATTCTGCAGACTTTTTCATCGGGATGTCCCCAATTGGGCTCACAATCTAAATTCCCTATAAGTATGTCTTTGGAAGGAAACCAGAGTACCAGGAGGAAACCTACTCAAACATGGGGAGAACATACAAACTCCATGCAGATGTTGTCCTTGGTCAGATTCCAACCTAGGACCCCAGCGCTGCAAGGAGGCACCCTTGCTAACCATTGAGCCACCATGTTGCCCCAACTATATATCTAAAGATCCATTTACTCAAGGCTATTGGGTCAGTATGCATTGGCATGATTTTTTCACTACACTTTCCTATACCGGGTGCCATGCCAGAAAAAGCATACCATGCAGTATATTTTTTTTTTAATGGAATCATATAGCTGCCAGATGCCACAGTATTCCTGTAACTGAAACCTCAAACACTGTATAGATAGAGTCTAATTTCCTAAGCAAATTTTTTGTTAAACCCATTGAATTAAAGGGTTTTTCCAAGACTTTCATATTGATGACGTATCCTTGACGTGTCCAACACCTGGGACCCCCACCAATCAGCTGTTTTAAAAGGCAGCGGCACTCCCATGACCACCGCAGCCTTCTCTCTGCTTTTCCTAGGCCGAGTGATGACACATTCATCGGTCACACGGCCTAGGAGCAGCTCAGCCTCATTCAAGTGAATGGGATTGAACATGATACCAAGTACAGCCACTATGCAATGTACGGCGCCGTGTTTTGTAAGGATCCATTCGTTTGTATGCCACCGGGGAATCAAGAACTTTTTTTGCAACTTTTTTCTAAAAGTTTAAATGATGAATCTGGCTAAAAATGTAGACCCACAAAACATCTATCCTCCTATTTGTAGATGTAAACTGCTGGGTGTGGTGTGGTGCAAACCATTGGCCTAACTGTCAGGGTAGCAGTTATACCCTATTTCTCCCAAAATAAGCCCTACCCCTAAAATAAGCTCTACTGCTATTTTGCAGGTTTTTTGGAGTAGGCTTACAATAAGAGCCCTACTCCAAATATAATCCCTAGATACAGTGAATGCTTCCAGCGCTAGGTTATGTCGCATGATGTCACAGACAAGGAGAATTGGAATACTGTAGCCTTACACTGGGGCCAGGACGGTAGCAGGTATGGCAGAATCCATTCACCTAATCATGAGACGCGTCTACTGCTTCCTGTGTGCTGCCTCCTGAGATGAGATACCATAGAGAGAACACGGTGCCAATGCCAGAGTGGCTCCAGAGTCCTGCCTCACGAATATATAGAGAGACAGGGCACAGTGCATTTGCCGCAGAGAGAATGTGTGTGAGAGAGTACCAGTAACACCCACTGACACTACAAATACACAAAAATAAGCCCTACCCCGAAAATAAGCCCTAGCAGTGGCGTACTAAGGTGAGGGCGGGGGGTGTGGTCCGCCCCGGGTGCCAGCTCTCAGGGGGTGCCAGAAGCAATGAGCGCTTCCATCAATACAGATGGAAGCGCTCATTGCTGGAGTGCAGGAGCTGGGTCCTGTCACTCACCGCTCAGCTCCTGCGCTCCTCCTCTCCCTCAGGCCCACAGCGCTTTGAATGGTGAAGCAGAGAGACTTCTCCCCGCTCCACCATTCAGGCTGCAGGCACGGATCAAGTTGCTGGAATGTGTGGGCGGAGCCTGAATCCCAGAAATCTGCATAAGCTCCGCCCACACATTGCTGCAGAGCGATCTGTGCCTGCAGAGAAGAGAGGACTTCAGGAATGGGACAAGGTGAGTAGCTGCTATGTTTTTTTTGTTTTTTTTTAATACAGAGGGGGCATTACTACTCTGGAGGGGGCACAGGGGGCATTACTACTCTGGAGGGGGCATTACTACTCTGGAGGGGGCACAGGGTGAATTATTACTCTGGAGGGGGCACAGAGGGCATTACTATTCTGGAGGGGGGCACAGAGGGCATAACTAATGTGAAGGGTGTACATTGGCCATTATTACTATGGAGGGAGACAGAGAGGACATTACTACTCTGGAGGGGGCACAGAGGGCATTACTAATGTGAAGGGTGCACAGTGGGCATTTTTACTAGGGAGGGGGCACAGAGCCAGAGGGCATTACTACAATGAAGGGGGCACAGACGGCATTATTACTGTGAAGGGGGCACAGACGGCATTATTACTGTGAAGGGGGCACAGTGGATATTATTACTATAAAGGGGGCACAGTGGGGATTATTACTGTGAAGGGGCACAAAGAGGGCATTGCAAGTGTGAGGGGGCACAATGTGGGCATAACTACTGTGAGAGGGCACAATGTGGGTATAACTACTGTGAGGGGGCACACATCTGTACAAAATTACCGTGAAGTTAGTACAATGAGGGCAATACTACTGTTAGAGGGTGCAATTTTTGTAACATATTGGGGGGGGCCGAGAAAGGACCCGCCCCGGGTGCGAAACACCTTAGGCACGCCACTGGCTATGACACCAGCCGTTGAAAACGATCTAGGTTGATTTGTAATGCAGTGGAAATATCATGCAATAATATTGCAGCAACCACTGCAAAATAGTTACATCTGGTTGTGCAACTTAATACATTCAACTTCACTGTGGTTAGTCCTACCTTATTATGCATGTAGAAATGCATGATCTCATACTATGCACATCTAATAAAAGGCAAGTAAAATATACAATACAAATACAACCATGTAGAGCAGCCTGTGATATAAAGCTAGGCTTCCCATTAAAAACCAAAAAGAAGATTTCTCATCCATCCAAGAGTCTCCTGATGCTGAGGTCTTTCTTGCAGCTTGACACCATTACCTCCTTCACAGAATGGTATTAGGTTCCTTCATAGCTTATGTATAAATAACTACACCATCGGCTATATTACTGGACCCTGGAAGTATTTATTTATGCAGATGACAGGGCCGACTATAGAACCAACAATTTTACAGTTTTTCTCTTCCCAAAGGTTCTCCAGTCTTCACACTTTTGGCCATAGCGGGCTAAACACACAGTGACTGGTGAAGTACTCTATATAATATCTCACAAATATTATACATTATACAGTCACTGTAACCTAAATAGAATTATCCTTCTTTTATAGTCCAATTTCTTCTGTTTCCTCTTCTATCTCATGGTGGCTTATGGGGGTTTTCCTTGTTTGTTTGCTTTTTTTTTTATTAATAAAATACCAGGAGCTATGTAAAATAATTAAAAAGAACCTCCCTTCCGGCGGCCGCTCTCATCCAGCAGCACCGCACTGTTCTCCAGGCTGCAGCCAGGGATGTATTTTTTGGCTGCAGAGGTGATGTCCCTTATACTTCTGTAGCCAATCACGACTTTGGGGTCTCATGCTGTACTCATGCTGTTGGCTGCAGCGCGATACTGAACATCACTGGCTGCAGCCTGGTTAAGATGATAAAGTAGCAGCACTGGAATGGGGTGGACACATGGCTCCCCGCACTTTAGTAAAATAAAACTCAGATAACTCCTTTGATGAGTTGCCTGGTTCAGAGAACCCATTTTCAAATTCTGACACAGAAAGCCTGTTGATTTCAAGGGGTATTGTGTACGACTATATTCACACATAGTCAATGAGGTGCAATTAAAACCGCATCAAAGATGCATCTGAAAAAGGATATTCGTTTTTTTAATGTGAAAAAAAACTGTGTTGCCAATTGCCACATTATGCCCAATGGTGGCTGCTTTTCAGATACATGCTTGATATGATTTTAACCTCAATTGCTACATGTTGCCTGATTTCCCTACAGATTACAACTGAGTACCAGCAGCTAAATACTGGCATTGAGTCCCTATCTGGCCTTAGGCAGTGATGGCAAAACCTCCAGCACTCCAGCTGTGGTGAAACTACAACTCCCAGTATGCTCCATTAATTTCTCTGGAGTTCTGAGAACAGCCAAGCAAGTGTACATCTTGGGATTTGTAGTTTTTACCACAGCTGTAGTGCCGGAGGTTAGCCATCACAGGCCTAAGGCAATCACCTCACTTCACCTATTTGGCAGTGTGAACCTGCATTTACCCCCTTGATGCCCAGATTTTTTTATTTCATTTTTGAACCTCTTCCCACACCATCCAGTAAATGTATGGCATGGCCAGTGGCTCGTTACTGCACCATGGTATACGTTTCTGTCATAGCGATGGTGTCGGCTCCTGAACAGAGCTGTGCACTATTATCAGCAGGTGTCAGCTATAACGTAATGTACTGACAGCAGCATTTAACTAGTTTACAGAAGGAGTAAGCGCCCTCTCTACCTTATTGGGGCCCCTGCAACGTGATGGCAGGGTCCTGATGGTTGCCAAGGCAGACAGAGGCCTTAAGACGGCAACAATAGATAACTATTGCAGTGTATTGTGCCAATGATCAGATTGTTGTAACTTCAAGTCCCCTGGGTGGCATCTAAAAAAATAATAAAGTAATAAAAATATTTAAAAAATATATATATTTTAAGTTTAAAAAAATCATTGTTTTACCCTTATACAGTCATTTATAATTGGTAAATAAATGAAAAAATATATATATATATCATAATTGATATTGCCGCATCTGTAATTACCTGATCTATAAAAGGACCATGTTACTTATCCCAGACAGTGAATGCCATCACAAAATGTAAAAAAAAAACAATGACATAATTGCTGGTTTTGCTAACCTTGCCTCCCAAAAAAAGAGAAAGCAATTAAAAAGTCATATATACCCCAAAATGGAACCAATAAAAACTACAGTTTGTTCTGGAAAAAAACAAGCCCTCACACAGCTACCTCTTAAAAAAAAGGGACATTATGGTTAAGATTTTTTGATGCAAAAGTAGTAAAGCAGTAAAAAGCTGTATACATTTGGTATGACCATAACCATTTCAGAATTATATCATATCATACATACTGCATGGGTAACCTCATATAAAAATGCACCTCCCAAAAAAATGAAATAAAAAGTGATCAAAAATCACACGTACCCTAATATGGAACCAAGAAAAACTACAGCTCATCTCGACCTTGCACAGCTGCTTTGACAAAAAAATTAAAATGTTATGGGTACATGGTGAAGCAAAATACAACTGATTTCCAATTTAAAAAAAGTGATTTTATGGTGCAAAAGTAGTAAAATATTAAAATGATATAAATTTTAGTATAAAAATAATTGTCTCAACCTACAGAATATAATTAACATACTAAACAGTGAACACTAAGGCTAGGGCTACACGGCAACACTGGTTACACGGCTGGATTTCTTGTGACTGCTGCGGCGATCCCATTCATTTCTATGGGATCACCACTGCTCAGCAATCATGGCCCGCGACAGGTGTCGCCGCTTATTTTTCATGGGACAACCCATTTAAGGAAAGAATATTTAAATGAACACCAGTTCTTACAATTTAGACATCACACCACTAGTACTGAGGGAAGTGAAGCATTCAGTCCAAAGTTTAGGAAAACTTAGATTCATAACAAATCCAAATTTCCTTGCGCTTTGTGGTAATGAATCAGTTTTTCCTAAAATAGCGGCTGCACGTGTAACAAAGTGAAAGGGGGCACAGTGAGCATTATTACTATAAAGGGGGCACAGTGGGCATTATTACTGAAAGGGGGCACAATGGGGATTATTACTGTGAAGGGGGCACAATGGGGATTATTACTGTGAAGGCGCCACAAAGAGGGCATTACAAGTGTGAGGGGGCACAATGTGGGCATAACTACTGTGAGAGGGCACAATGTGGGTATAACTACTGTGAGGGGGCACACATCTGTACAAAATTACCGTGAAGTTAGTACAATGAGGGTAATACTACTGTGAGGGGGTACAATTTTTTAACATATTGGGGGGGGTGCCAGAAAAGGGACCCGCCCCGGGTGTGAAACACCCTAGGCACACCACTGAGCCCTAGCCCTTTTTTCGTAGGAAAAAAAATATACAAAACCCTGTCTTATTTTCGGAGAGACACGGTAGAAGCTGCTATGGGGCCTCAGTAACTAAGGGGGGAGTGCAATGGAAGAGTGCATTATTTTTTATATTATGTCTCTGCTGTGACATCACTGATTCATTTTGGTATATCACCATATGTATAATCATACTATTGTGTTATCATTGCGAGCCTTATTGTTGTACTGTGACATCATTCACCACATTATGCCTATGCAGTAACTTCACTGTGCACATTCTCCCACCATTGTGACATCAGTATGTGCATTATTCCTGTGCATTAGGAAAACTAACATAATCATAAGCTTCTCTTATTCATGCTACCAAAGAAAGCCAGGGTGGTTTGGGGTCCCATTTTAAGTTTTACTATGGAGCCCCATGGGTCCTTGTTGTGACTCTGGTGCAAATCACCCTAAAAATGGTCGAAATACATCATAAATTTGACACAACTCCTCCCCCGACAATAGGCAAAATCACTCCACCGATGCAGCATATTTGATACACTAGACTGTCTAAATATTAGCCAGGATTATTAAACCTGCCTAAATGCTTGCAAAGCATAATACATTGCAATTGGATGTCAGATTCTTGGTAGTATAAGAATTTATATATAAAAGTTATCTTAGTACATTTAATACTAAATCGCAAAACATTAAAAAAAAAAAAAAAAGCTATTAGACTGCCAAAACACAGACAACATAGACTCACTCCTCAGGGACCTAAACTTAAAAAAACAAAAAAACATTCACATAAAATCCTAGCAGATAAGCATTGTAATAGCAATTTGCTGGCTGGCGTCTGATTGCGCTTGTAAACACGGATGAAGATAGTGAAGTTTGGCGTTCTTTTTTTATTTTTTTCGTAGCCTGTGCACTCACTAATATAATTAAAATAAAGCTTGTCAAGGATTTGCCGTTGTGTTGTTTATATGTGGATTTGTGGAAAGGAATTACAGATTTAAGGCATTTTGCAAAAGATTATTTGCCAGCAGCAATATTTAGTGCAAAGCACATATTTTTATTAACAATAATTTCAAGAGCCAGAAAATATTGATATGATTATAGCCAGAGGCAGTAAAAACAGATCGTAATGAGGTGGTGGTAATCAGAGAGAGTAGTGAGGGTTGCTTTGACTAATGACTATATGAACACCAATGTACATTATTCATAGAGCTTCCGATTAAAGGAAATCTAAAATGTAACACAAGGTTCTTAGTTACAAAATCTGCACTTATCTGCATTTCAAATGCAAGCCATACTTAAAGATCTTGCACTAATTCTGAGCAGACAGGCCTTTCCACATATTAACCTGTAGTGGATGTATTCATTTCAAAAGATTTGCCATGTATATATAATGAACTAGGTTAACCTGTTTAGGGCCGTGGACCGGTGAGTGTTCTTGGGCTTAAAACCTTGGCTACTGGTGTGTCTAAAAAAGTTCCTGTTACTGCAGTTTAGCAGTAGGAGTTGTTATATGTACAAGCATAGGTAAAAGAAATAAACACTAAATAAAATATAAAGAAAGAAAAAATCACACCACCTCAGTGATGGCTAACCTCCAGCACTCCAGCTGTGGTGAAACTACGACTCCCAGCATGCTCCATTTATTTCTATGGAGAACAACCAAGCAAGTGTACATCTTGGGAGGTTTACCACAGCTGGAATGCCGGAGGTTAGCCATCACAGACCAATGTCAACCCAAACGATCGCATTAGCTGCCTCTTTATATATATATGTACACATATATGAAAATGACTAAAACAATATAGACAACTCATGTTAGCATTTTTAGTTCAAAACAAGTTTTTTCTGTGCTGAAAAAAATATGTGGAATCTGTTTCAATATTCCATGCTGTTTTTTTAATATTTTTGTTACAGTTTTTTATATGGTTTTTATTTTACCATTACAATGGGAATTTTGAATATTGATTTGGTGTGGAATCCACAGCAAAAATGGAAGTGCCACTTCTTTTATTTACTCTGTGGTTTTTAAATCTTTAAAAATACCATGCTATGATTGGATTTTTAGATGCAGAATCCACACCAACCTTGCTGTAAATTTTCAAATTTGAAGGTGTTGTCCATTTACCTAAAAAGCTCCTCAAAGCCGCTAATTGTGATAAAATAATAAAAGATCCTATACTCACCATGTAATCTGGCGCTGTTTCCAGCACCACCACTCTGGTCCTCAGCTCTGCTCTGTATTTGAACGGCTGCAGCAGTGACTTAGCTTTAGATGCATGTGACTGCAATATTACAATTACAACTGGATCGGAGAACCATGTTACCGTCTGCGTCCCGATCCGGTGCTCTGGTGGCGTAGAGCAGCTAGAGATGTTCGCTTCCATTGCTTCACGCAGAGCTGATAGTTATCTCTTTAGTTGAGTGGTATGTGTGTATTGTATATATGGTGTATTTATGCATGTATACCATGTATATGGTGTATTTATGTGTATGTGTGTTGCATATGTATATACATATATGGTGTATGTATATGTAAACATGCGTCGTGACACGGCGCGTCCGCCATTGAGTAGGGAACCTGTTGTTAAAAATTTGAATCCCAACTCCTACTCATATGGCGTCTGGGTGCTTCTGTTTTTTTTCCAGACCCATTCATTTGAAATGAACAAGAACACTGCATGCTGTGCTATGTGGCTGTAGTCCAGATACCATCTAAATCAGGCCATAAAGAGGACCTCTCAGCTCTTTTAGTAAAAGTTTAGTTTTAGTAAATACTTGCATTCCTCATAAGATAACATTTCTGAAATATCTTTTCTTAGATCTCTGCACTGTTCTGTTTCTCTATTATTCATGCTTTGTTTTTTTCCATACACTTACAAAATTCCTTACATAGACACAGTGTATAAATGTACGTTTTATTGATATTCTGACTGACTACATCCACCACTAGAGGGAGATCACTACATACTCTTTTATTATTGTTCTGTTTTAGAAACATAGCCACACCGTGGAACCAAAGAGTGCCTATAGCTCTATAGTACATAGCTACAGAGGCTCCACACACATGGATCTTACAAAAAAATCGATAAAAGTCAATTCGTTCCTTACTTTATCCTTAGGTTTGTCAAAATTACTCCACAATTAGCTTTTTACATTTATCTGATGTTTAGGTTTTATATCATATCAAGCACTATAATACCACATTCACTTATACCTTATATAGGCAAGCATTAAAGACTATAGTGTCAGCTGTCTTTACAGAGTCTTTTTTTTCCAGCAATAATTAAATCCTACTGTCTATTTTCAAAAAATCCCTTCTGAAGAAGTAAAGATTAATAAACAACGGCTTCTTGTGCAGCTTACGGGTTTCTTCTTTATTTGGCGTTTTCAAGTTTGAAGTCTGTGGACGAATGCGTCTGTTTAGACAGCCTCGTACTGGAGGTCAAGTCACATTCTTCAGGACGATGCTCACATATCTTTTTGATCAAGTTTATGCGCTTACAAAAAAAAAAAAAAAAACAATTTACACCATGATGTGCCATCTTAATGTCGAATTACTTTATTCATAGTCCATTCCGCCAGTCAGGAGGCCGAGGAGATTTTCTGACTTATGGCCGACTCGAGAGAGAGAGAGAAGTGTATTTTGTGCAATAATCATGTTTGTTCTTCAGTGGAATAAAATGAATTAACATAAAAATGTCTTTATGCAATCATTTCCGAGAACAGAGGATCTACGAACAGTGCTAGCACTATAACCTGAGTCTAAATCTATGTTATTATTATTGTAATGAGGAGAATTTGATGGTATTTATTCAAGCTCCTTTCTACTTCAGGTAATGCATTGTTTGGTCCCCGGCAAGAATTTTTCTGAACTATATTGAATGGGAAAGCGGGAATTATTGGAGCAGATGACTTGATAGAATCAGACTGTTTATAGATGGTAACAACAGATGATAGACTTGCTTCATTAGCTGATAGACATCTGCCATTGTTCTTTGTCGACTCCCTGCCCATTGTTCTGATTCAATCATTTCTTTTATTTTGGGAATGAAATTAATGCACGACCGTGGCTATAGAAAACTTCAATTTCTTTAATCAAAACACTTTTTTTATGTATATCCATAATTACCAGTAAGAGAAAACTATTAACACAATTGCATTGTACTGACATCTTTACTATTGCTTCGCAGTTCGCTCATATTAATGAATTTTAAGTCATTTTTGTGTGAGCAGATGGAAATGATATACTTTTTAAGTTCACTTGGCAGATTTATCCATCATTTCCTGCTGTTTTTGCATTTTGAATAAGGCATTCAGTGAAGATAGTCTAGGAGAGGCCACCTGAAGCAGTTTCCAGAGGTGTCCATGTAGAAACCAAGAAAGGACATGTACTGTACTTTGTTAGCCTGATCTGGTTATAAACTACAATGGTAATGGCAGCAGCACAGCTTGTTAGCCGATCCCAGCAAAAAGGGCAGCTATAACTAACAATAGTTTAATCTGTAAAGGGGCCAATAAATTTCCATGTTTGGCAGATTCTTAATATGGTCCCCATAGATAAATATGGACCCATAATGTACCTCTGTATGCTTACAATATCATTTGAAAACATACCTTTTTTTCATAAATCCATACACAACAAATGAGGGGAAAAATAATTAAGTCGTGATGTCACAAACGTACCTGTCTGGGCTCCATCACTGCCGTCCCAGGCCATGTGCTATGCTAGGGAACATACAGGCATTATCACACATATATTTTAGATTTTACTCTTACCCAATCTCTGGTGACTCTGTTCTTTTGTTTTTGACCATGAAGTTGCAAACAGCTCCTTGGTTATTTCCACCCAGGCGGCATCTTATTTGTAGCCAATCGTGATATTCCCTGGACCTGGTGTCTCAAATGAAGGCCTCACCTGTACGAGCACTATCAATCTTTCTACATCCATCACTTTGGGATAGGTTTTAATATTAAAAGCTTGGAAACCACCTTTAACTGTACGTCTCTACAGACTAACCAATCGGAGCGCTTCATTGAGAAAAAAAGCCGGTTTCAGGCTGTGTTCTCCACGCTGGAGATCACAACCTGAAATCGGGTATGGCTACTGTGCCCCCCCATGCTCCGTAAGTGCCCCCCAACATGTGGCCATTGCACCCCACATTGTCCCCCATCGTCCCCAGATGCCCCCTGCTGCCATGTCTTCTGTGATAGCAGCGGCTCAGGATCAGGGCCGCTGCCATCAGCAGAGAGTGTGTGCTGTAACTTACAGCTCACACTCTGCTGCTACAGCCGAAATTGGTGCTGGCACCGATTTATGCTGTTTAACCCCACAGATGCCGCGGTCAGTAGCCGCCCGCGGCATCCATGGGGTTGAGAGGGAAGGAGCTCCCTCTCTCTTCCATCGGGCCGCCGCTGCTGCAATGGCAGCAGCCCGATGGTTACCATGGCAACTGGGCGCCTTACAAAAGCGTCCAGGCTGCCATGTACCTAAGGCTGATCAGACCTTGAGGTTTTGATCAGCCTTAGTGCAAGTGTAGATGACTATTGAAATGCACTGTATAGCCATCAGGCCCACTGGATCTTCAAGATCCAAATGGGTCTTGATTAAAAAAAAAAAAAAGTGTAAAAAGAAAGTAAAAAAGTGTAAAAAAAAAAGTTATGAAAATTTTTTTTTAATAAAAATAAAATAAAAATTGTCTTCTCATATTACAAACCCTCCCGCAAAAAACAAACCCCAACAAAACTATGTTGGTGAAAAAATAAAAAAGTTATGGACTTAAAGGGAACCTGTCATCACCGAAACACCCCCTGAACTAGAGTAAGTGTTGTGTAGTGTAAGTGATGCTGAATCCGAATATGTAAGTTTTATCTTCATACTCACTTCCATTCTGACGCTGTGCTCCCACATACTTGCAGTAAAATGCACTCACTGGACTCTTCTTTGAGTCCTCTCCATTATGTGAGTGAGCACTGGAGTCCAGTGAGTGCATTTTACCGCTGGTTTGTCAGAGCACAGCGTCGGAATGCAAGGGAGTACGAAGATAAAAATTACATGTTCGGATTCAGCATCACTTACCCTATACAACACTTACTCTAGTTCAGGGGGTGTTTCGGAGATGACAGGTTCCCTTTAAGTATATGGCGAGGCAAAATCGAATTTATTTTAAACACAAAAGTGATTTTATGCTGAAAAAGTAGTAAAATATAAAAAAAACTATATAAATTTGGTATCGCCATAACCGTATTAACCCACAGAATAAAATTATCATATCAAATTTACAGCAATATGAACCCCATAAAAATAAAATAAAAAACACTGACACAATAGCCATTTTTACCCAATTCACCTCCACAAAAAAATGTTTATAAAAGTGACCCAAAAATTAAATTAAACAAGTACAATAAAACACTACTCCTCCTGCAAAAAACAAGCCCCCACATAGCTTCATTGGTGAAAAAATAAAAATGTTATGGCCCCTAAAAACAATTTCAGCAAATTACATGTTAGAAAATTCTGATGCCGCTCCTTCCCTTCTAAATGCTGCCATGGCCCCAAACAGTGGTTAACGACTATATATATATGGTGTTGCTGTATTCAGGAAAAAATGCAAAACGAATTATCGGGTGCATTTTAAACTCATGTTAGCCCTTGTGAAAATAAAAAATTGGGGCTAAAGCAACATTATATTTGGAAATAAAAGTTAATTTTTCATTTTCACAGCCATGCTTTTCTAAATTCTATGAAACGCTTGTTGAGTCAAAGCATTCACTTCACCCCTATATTTATTCCTTGAGGAGTGTAGTTTCCAAAATGGGGTCACTTTTGGGGGTTTTCCTTCTAGGGGTTCCTCAGGGTCTCTTCAAATGTGACATGGCACCTGAAAACCATTCCATCTGCCCTCCGTTAACAATATGGCGCTCCTTTCTTTCTGTGCCCTGACGTATGCCCATACAGCAAGTTACAGCCACATATGGGGTGTTTCTGTAAACTGCAGAATCGGGGTAATAAATATTGAGGTTTGTTTGGCTGTTAACCATTGCTGTGTTACAGGAAAAATGGATTAAAATGGAAAAAAGTTTGTAAAATCAGTTTTGAATAACTTGAGGGGTGTACTTTCTAAAATGGGGTCATCTATGGGTGGTTTCTACTATGCAAGCCCCACAAAGCGACTTCATAACTGAACTGCTCCTTAAAAAAGTAGGTTTTGGCAATTTTCTTAAAAATTTTAAAATTTGCTTTCTAAGCCTTCTAACGTCCCAAAAAATAAAATGACATTTACAAAATAATGCCAACATAAAGTAGACATACAGTAAGGGAAATGTAAAGAAATAATTATTGATGAAGTATCACTATTAGAGATGAGCGAGCATGCTCGGCCGAGCGTAGGAGCAATTTTCGAGTAGTAGCGTACGCATTTTATAATCTGTACGCTAATGCGTACGCATCTTATAAATTTGTACGCTAATGCGTACAAATTACAAGATGCGTACACATTAGCGTACAGATTAGAAGATGCGTACGCTACTACTCGAAAATTGCTTCCGAGTACGCTCGGCCGAGCATGCTCGCTCATCTCTAATCACTATCCATCTTAAAAGCGGAGAAATTCTGATTTTGAAAATAGCAAATATTTCCACATTTTCTGCAAATTTGGGTTTTTTTAATGCATAAAAACAGAGGTAAAGCGTATCAACTCAAATACACCACTAACATGAAGTATGATGTATCACAAGAAAACAATCTCAGAATGGCTTGGATAAGTAAAAGCGTTCCAAAGTTATTACCAAATAAAGTGACACATGTCAGATTTGAAAAATGAGGCTCTGGCATTTTGTCCAATCTGGCTGTCGCTAGTAGGGGTTAATGGTGGCACAAACCCATTAAGGACTACACAACAACTTAAAATCAGCAGTTTAAGATCAGTGTACCATTTTCTGATGTGTAGATTGCATGTGATAATCTCAAGTTTAAACCTCCCCCCATAGGAAATAATAGAAACATAAAAATATTAGAAAATAATAATTGGCTGTCTAGGCCTTGCTTTTAAGGATAATGAATACTGTGATTAACCAAAAGTATTCTCAACCTAATAAATGTACAGAGGAGACAGCATATTGGGGTTGGCAGTGAACCCATAAAAAGTTATGGAAATACATTTTAATGGATTGGTTCATCTAAGGTTTCTTTAATCGTCCAAATTTATGTTTAATGTGTGGATTTATGGGCTAGAGAAAACATGAGCTATAAAAAGTATATAAAATCTATATATGCAAAGAATGCCAAAAGCATACACCTAAGCATTTGTACATTTTGGGTATAGTAATTTTGCCAGGTCTCATGAGATTGCTTCACATGATCTGCTAGTTGGGAGATGACTATTCATTACTGTTCACAGAATAATGTACTGCAATACCTATAACCAATGCATTTTTAAATGTTTTACAAATCTCCCCTGTACAGAACTATTCTTCTGCTTCCCTTCAGTACATGATAAAACAGGCTGCCTACAGCCACCACAAGGGGGAGCTCAGTCCATTTATGTTGGGAACAGAAGAAAGAATTCAGCCCCCAGCCCATTTAGCAGTCGCATGGTCAGAAATAAGATATAGGCAGTATACTTTCTGTTAAGAATTGATGGACAATAAAAATTAGATTTTTTTTTCCCATTATCACTGCAGTGTTTCTAAAGCAATCATACATGGAGCAATTCCACTAATAAAGGTAACTAAGGATATAGTTGGATATCTAAACCATAGGTTCACCATCATGTCCAGGGCAAAGTATCACAATACATCCAATTATTGTTGATGTGTCACTCATTACTTCACTTGCTCTTACTACACTCCTCAATATGCATTGCAACACCAAGAAGGAAAAGTTATGGAATTATGGAAATCACACACTTGATTAACATGTTAATGATATGCAAATGGTACAAAAATAGAAACAAAGTATTAAAAACATCTTGATTTATCCAGTGCCAAGTATGACCACCACACATAGAAATACACACACTGGCACACCTTGGCATGCTATGAATGAAGTTATTAATGGTTGTCTGATGAATGTTCTGCCACACTAAATGCACTTGGGATCACAAATCATCAAGATGTGCTGCTATCAGCTCCCTTCGTAATTGCTGACCTATGACATCCCAGATGTGTTTGATGGGGGGCAATTCTGGAGATGCTGTAGGTCATGGTAGCATGTTTAGGCCATGCAGGCTGCTCACAGTAGCACAAGCAACATGCGGCCTGCCATTGTCTTGTTTAAAAATGGCTTCTGGGACACTTTGGAGGAGTGTCTGTACCACTAGTTCCATGACTAAATCAATGTAACGCCGAGCTGTTAGTGTATCTGTAATGAAGATTAGAAGGGTCTGGCTACCTACCATACATTATGCCACCCCACACCATAATAAGGTCTGTTGTGATGTTCCCTTGTGAGGGCCTCTTCATGGTGTTGCTCACATGGTTTCCAGACCAATCTATAGCCATAAATGTGTCCAAGAAAAAAGCAGGACTCATCTTTGAAGAGGTTAGACCCCATCAAAGCTTCCATTGCCGTCTTACTGTGCACCATGTCAGCCTTTGAGAGCAGTGGCATGAGGTGAATTGAAAACCTGTAGCTGTCTCATAGCCCAATGTTTTGCAAACGTCTTCTGATGGTTTGTGTAGATATTGTTTCCCACCATTGTTTTCCCAACGGCTGGGACATGCAACAGTGAACAGTGCTAACATCTCAGCCTAGGCGCGTAGGGATCTGCTGAAGCGATAAACCAAGGTCTCTCAGCTCAAAGATTCTGTCCTCTCAGTTTGTGACAACTGCTGATAACTAGCACATCGATGAATAGGAGGCATCACTCACAACTTGATCCAGTTTTTGAGGTTTCATGTGGCAAAAAATCTTTACTTTCAATCTAGCTTTCATGTCCCTCCCACAAGCCACAGATTGGAACTAGGTGCTTAAAAATTTGAGCAGATCTTAGGGACACCTGCTACTTCCTCGATTCTTATAACCTTACTTGGTGCTGACATTTTTAATGTTGAGCAGAGTATATTGGTTCCCTATGAGGTACACTGGTAGAATTTGCTTCATGTCACAGACCTAAAAATTGATTCTGTATGGTCTCTTTGAAATAAACTATATTCACTAAAAAATAGGAAACAAATCCTAACAAGAAAATAAGAGAAGACTAAGAATGTGCAAAATTAGTTCATAATTTACTATTTAGATGCTAGGTTAGTAGCTGTGGTTGATTTTCCTCTACATGATAACCCTTTAAGAAAGAATGTTAACTATTGAATTAAAGCAGGTTGTAAGTTATGTCCAGTTCATTGTAAAATAGGAAAAGAAATTATGATAACGTCCCTTTAATTGACTGTAAGCTACTCCAGTAATTTCCTATCAGGATAGATTGGAGCTACACAATGCTTCCTCTGAGAGCATTATCTCACCTTTTATGTTTTTGGCAAATGGTCCATCATAAAACAGCAGCATCTCCTCTGAGCTTTACTTCCCAGCACTGGTATTTCATAGTTAACTAGGCTGCATTGATATCAGATTGCAATTAGACTGTAGATAGATGCACGTTAAAAAGGGGAGAGAGTGTTGTGTAGAACAACCTTCATCTACATGGATTTATAATGCACTCCCTTCTATTTAATTGCTTGGACTCAGGACAACATGAACACCTAATCACTGCTCTAAGAAAACCTTTACGTTATAAATGGGAGGGGCGGTTACTGTTCACTGTAATGTATTATAGTAATCATCTGCTTAGCCATTTTTAATGGGAAGAAAGTTTACAATTCCATTGTTGCTATTGGGATGGTTTATTGCTTAGAATTCAACAAAAGGTCATTTATGAATCGTAACATGCAGCGGAGCATTACACAGAGTCAGAAATAATAACTAGTGTTAAACCTGGCTGTCACATAAAATGTTCACCGGTCCCAAATTCCTTTCTAACCAGAAGTCTCCTAGATTTTTGCCCAAATACACAAATAGCTTGAAGTCCATATCTACTAATCAGGTCAGGCCAACATAACGGTACATGCAAGAGACCTAGGGGTACAACAAATTGTTTATTGTTATGTGATGCATCTTACTGTTTGCTTCTGGCTATAGCTGGCAAAGCATGGCAAAAGTTGGCAGAAACAGGGTTAATCAACAGGGTTGGTCCTGCTTCCTTCAAAGAGGGGAAGTTCCTGTCCAGAGACAGGATTCTTCAGAAAGAACTACTCCAGAAGACTCAAGTAAAGACTTGAGAATGAGACAGCAGACTGGTCAAGGTCTACAGACACTGCTCTAAGGTGAGGGACTACAGCCAAGTCACCCATCAACAAAAAACCACTAGGCCAGTATTACCTGTGCTGAATTACCACCAACCAACCTGCCTCCATATCATTGCTGGTGCCAGTGAAGAATTGCGCCAAAAGCTTGCTGCTACTGTATGTATTTCAAGTTCTATGTTGCACTTAGTAAAACAGACTTTGTTATGTTTAATTCTGGCCTCCTTCTTCAGTACTATATTTCCACTGCACCTATCCCCAGGGAGCAAGGGCATGAGAGAATAAACCAGGATACAACACTTTGTCAGGGCCACTATCACTCCTATCCTCTACACCAGCTCCTCAGGGGGTTGCTGCAAATGAAGGTAAAACATTTGTTCTCTTCGGGATCCACAGATGCATTAAGGATATTGGAAATACTGTGGTCACCTTCTGGAACCAGAGCCAGCAAACTCAAAAACTGCTACCACTTTTTCTTAAAGGGGTTGTCTCACTTCAGCAAATGACATTTCTCATGTAGACAAAGTTAATACAAGGCACTTACTAATGTATTGTGGTTGTCTATATTGCTTCCTTTGCTCGCTTTATTCATTTTTCCATTGTATTATAGACTGCTCAATTCCAGGGGTGCAGTTCCACTGTTCCGGCCACCAGAGAGGCCAGCACTGTTTCCTATAGTGTGCAAGCACCGCCACCCCTGCTGGATTGCAGGGTGGTCGTAACTAGAGATGAGCGAATCGAATCCAATGAAGTGGAATTTGATCCAAATTTCAGGATCAATTCTATTCACTGCAAAGCTGGTTTTCCTCGTGCTTCATGGTAGAGAATCGATTTAACCTGAAATAGTATAAAAAAACAAAAAAAATCATACTTACCTCCTCCATTTGTTCGCGACGGGCCAGACGCCGCCATCTTGACTGAAGATATTGGCAGAAATCCTGTATGTGGTGACATATGACATCACCACGCTGGCCGGCGTGAAGACGTCATCTCGAGCCTTGCGAGATTTCGTGCAAGATGTTCAAGCAAGATGGCGGTGACCGGCCCATCACTAGCAAATGGAGGTGGAAAGTATGATTTAGTTATTTTTTCTGTTAATTTTACACTGTATTATTACATGTATGAATGCAGCATCTGAGGGGTACAATGACAGAAAGCTGCGCTATCGTAGCTCCCTGTCATTGCACCCGCTATTTACAAAAATATGCAGTTCGTGACAAATTAATTTTTTTTTAATATGGCGAAGCAGCTGAATCGAATTTCCCAATACTTTGCTTATCTCTAGGTGTAACCATGGAAATGAGCAGTGTATAATGCAATGGAAAAATTAATCAAGCCAGCAAAGAAGGCAATATGCACAATCACAATACATTAGTAAGTGCCTTGTATTAACTTTGTCTACATGATAAATGTGATTTGCTGAAAGGAGACATCCTGTTACCCTAAGGCTACCCCTAGGTTCTTCACCATAGCTTGTCACAGACCCAGAAGGACTTGGCTGCTAGTCACCCAGTTTATATCTAGAAGAAAACAAGTGCCAGATTGCTAGTAACAGACCTACCAGAATGGCCAGGGGGTACTAAAGAGTAGTGGGCAAGCAGGGTCAAAACCAGAAGAAACAGATACAACCACATCAGCAGAAAATGAGTTCTTTCATAAACTATTCAGAAGTCAGTTCACCAGGAATCCAAATGCAGGAGTTGAGAGCAGTACAATGCACAAAAGCTAGGACACATACTAAATCATAGGCAAAGACAAAAGTCTATACTACCTGTCTAGCTCTGGAATTGAATGGTGAGCTAGGAACCTGATTGATTCAATGTCCAGGTGAACAGATATATGAACCAACTGGGACTGTACCGATCAGCACAGCAACCCTCCTAAAACATCCCAACACTGGATCTTGGCTAGGTAAGTTCATGACAGGCAGATTTATCAGTGTCTATGAAGTTCCTAAAAACTGTCACAGGAATTCATATTTACAAGACTGAAGCTCAATGGTGGCTTGATGCAGTGTCTTTCAAAGCAATCTCCCACAAAAAAAATCACATGTACAGTAAATTAGAATAATACCCTACAAGATTATGCTATATTACATTGCAAAAAAATCACATCTAGGGTTAATTCATTCTGTGGTGTAAACATTTATTCACTAGAAAATCCGTGGCACTATTCCTTGATGGTCCTATACTCCCAGGTGGAAGTAAGTGGAAGATATTATAGCCTTGTGCTGCCTGTAATTTTATGAATATGGTGAACCTCAGATACCCCCAAATAATGTTTTGTTTTAATCTGTCTTGTAGACTCCATCACAGATTTCATCATATTTGCCAGAAAAAATAACACCTTATGGAGCTCTATAAATTTTGGGTAAAATGCTGGACATCATGGCCAAACCTTGACTAACCTCACTATAAGTCAGTGGGGTCCATTGCAGTTAATGTCTGTCACAACTTGAATTCCGGTTTTCTGTTCTTATTAAGATGCAGAAAAGCACAATGTAGACGTGAACCTAGCCTAAGACACATAAAGAACATTTATTTTTATAATTATAAATGTTTCTCTTTACCAGTTCCAGACAATATAGCAAAGCTCTCCATTTCTAAGGAAGGACTTCATGACTTCTGTATATGTGAGGACACTTCTGTAAATCACTATCCTGGCTTTCACATAATAATGGCATTATGACATAACAAGGCACAAGGGAGAGTTGAATCAAATAGTTGAAATTTGCTGATTGAAGTAATCCATGGCTAATCAGTCATTTCTGAATACATTAATATGCCGGCTCTGCTGTGCCATATTTGCACTATATCTTAAAATGACAACACTAAGTACTTTAACTGACAATGAATAATGGCCTTCATTTGTTGTAGTTAATGAAAGTGGATTTTTGGCTCTTTAGACATGCTAAATCTACAAAGCACATAGTCATTTAAAATATCATAACTTCTGAGAATTAATAATTTTACATTCCAATTAAATAAGCAAATGAAGCCTATGTCTTGACATTGTACCTGCCCCCATCAGACTATCACATACCACATTCAGGTTAATTACTTGCAAAAAAAAACATGTACAATATGTACGATATGTATATTTATCTCATATAAATGAGATTGTGAGCCCAGACTCCAGTTTGTTACTTAAGGAATGGCGAGACCCAGGTTCTTCCTGGAAGAATAACAGGGTCCAATTTCTTCCTTGAGGAATAGGAGGGTCCAGTTTCTATCTTGATAAATAGCAGATTCCATTTTTAACTTGAGGAATAGCACAATACAGATTATCGGTAACCGCGGAATATCAGAGTTCATATGTGGAGCACAGGGGCACAGACATAAAGCCCAAGAGAAGGAATATGCCTTGGGATCTAGTAGACACAGGAAACAGTGACCAGGTGCATGCATTGGCTTGAACAAGGAGACACCAGGAACAGAGACTTAGAACAGGCAAGGGTCAGAACCAATAGATACCAGGAGCAGCATCCAGAGTAGGACAGTGTCAGAACCAGGATCTACAAGGAGCAGTGTCCAGAGAAGGCCAGCATCAGAACCAGGATGTACCAGGAACAGCGTCCAGAGAAGGCCTGGTTGAAAACAAAGAATGGGTATGGGAGCTAGTACATTGAGCAGAAACACAGGAGCTGGAACCCAGAGCAGTGACACAGTGCTGAACCTTAGAGCAAAGACATAGGAGCCTGGTAACCAAGGGACCAGGCAGGATGTAAGAGGTATTCAAAAATGTAGCCAAAGGCCATCAGCGGGTAAGCAGTTCAAGAACTAAATGCAGTAACCGAAGGACAAGGCAAGACATAGTTACAGACATTAAGTAGTACCACAAATATCAGGAACTTGGAACAAATCAGCATAAGGTAAAATGCACAAGAGTATAAAAGCAAAGGACAATTGTAAGTACATAGATCTTGGTATCACCTGAATGAGGCAACTGGTGATATTTAGGGCAGATTTGCATGTTGTTCCCACATTGTGGCAAGCAGTGCATTCTTCTATAATCACACAAAAACACTGAGGGACATTTATCAAGGCAAATGCCTCTTAATATATTAGTCACATCTCTGGCCCTTGAACATCAAAAACTAAAGTCTACACCAGCTAGGAGATATTACTTACGCCCTATCCATAAAAAAACAAGCTCTAATATGGCTCTGATGATGGAAATACAAAAAACTAGAATAGTAGAGTAGGAGCAGAATTGAAAAGATCACCTGGGTTAACTGCCAACATATCCTTTCCATGGAGGAGAGGTCAGCAGCAGGTCCAACAGAGCAACAGAGACCAGGAAGATGGACACCAGATGTTGAAACATAGACAGAGGAGCTAGAGCCTAGACACAGGAACTAGAGCATAGAAACAAAAGCTGGAACATAGCAAGAGGACATGGTCTAGAAAGTTCAGGAACTAAATGTAATAACCAAGGGACAAACAGTTAAATAGTCCAGCCACAGTCTGGCTGGAAGCCCTTGGCAGGTCGTGCCTACCCACAGTAGCCAATGGCCGCACAATTTAATTAACACATTAGAAAAATCATCACAGTTGATCTCAAAACCAGGAATAGTTTAACCACTGATTTGCTGGTAATAGTGTGGCTGAAGTTTAGGCAGAACAAGCTAGAAAAATAGCTAATTGGGATTGTAGCCAGAATAGCAGAGTTGAATTCATAGAGGAGACCCAAAAAGCCACCCAGGTCAAAAGGCATGCAACTAGTAGGGAAGAAGTGAGTAGCAGCAAATGTAGTGATAGGAGTGATCTCAACCCCAAACACTAAAGACCATGGGTCCTTCACTAACCACTATAGCCATGATAAACTTGATTATGGTAAGTAATAGAGATGAGCGAGTAGTGTTCGATTGAGCTGGTATTCGATCGAATACTACGATATTGGGCGTGCTCGATTTCTTTCGAGTATAACGGCGATGGCGCACTTAGAATTCGTTTAACCTCCCACCTTCCCTGGCGCTCTTTTTCCACCAATCACCATGCAGGGGGGGTATGACAGGCACGCTGAGCACGCTGAGCACGCTGGCAGCGCGAAAACGGCGTCTACATGCATTGGCTGGAAAAACCATGTGACCTCGAATATTAAAAACTCAGCTCTTCCTGCTTGTTCGCATATGCTGCGTGAACTTAGTCAGGGACAGAGGCTGGAGAAGGGAGAGACAGGTTTTAGCTGTTGGACAGGCAGGAGCGTCATTAAAAGCCCTTATCAGGGCTACTATAGTGCAGTACAGTGATAGCTTTTCTACAAGATACACTTTACAGAGAACGGCTGCCGTATTCAGGGATAGCTGCTGGAGTAGGGACAGAGAGAGGCATTAGTGGTGTATTAGGTGCTCTGCTACATACCAAACTATATTTGGCACTACTGCTGTGTACCTTGAAATATACAATATATAGGCCTTTCAATTGGCAACTGTACTGTGCGTTCTCTTGCAAAGTAATTTCTCATACCTGGTGTTCATACACACCGTCTGATCACTTAGTACACGGCTGTGTACCTTGAAATATACAATATATAGGCCTTACAGTTGCCAACTGTACTGTGCATTCTCTTGCAAAGTAATTTCTCAAACCTGGTGTTCATACACACCGTCTGATCACTTAGTAAACGGCTGTGTACCTTGAAATATACAATATATAGGCCTTACAATTGCCAACTGTACTGTGCGTTCTCTTGCAAAGTAATTTCTCATACCTGGTGTTCATACACACCGTCTGATCACTTAGTACACGGCTGTGTACCTTGAAATATACAATATATAGACCTTACAATTGCCAACTGTACTGTGCGTTCTCTTGCAAAGTAATTTCTCATACCTGGTGTTCATACACACCGTCTGATCACTTAGTACACGGCTGTGTACCTTGAAATATACAATATATAGGCCTTACAATTGCCAACTGTACTGTGCGTTCTCTTGCAAAGTAATTTCTCATACCTGGTGTTCATACACACCGTCTGATCACTTAGTACACGGCTGTGTACCTTGAAATATACAATATATAGGCCTTTCAATTGGCAACTGTACTGTGCGTTCTCTTGCAAAGTAATTTCTCATACCTGGTGTTCATACACACCGTCTGATCACTTAGTACACGGCTGTGTACCTTGAAATATACAATATATAGGCCTTATAATTGGCAACTGTACTGTGCGTTCTCTTGCAAAGTAATTTCTCATACCTGGTGTTCATACACACCGTCTGATCACTTAGTACACGGCTGTGTACCTTGAAATATACAATATATAGGCCTTACAATTGCCAACTGTACTGTGCGTTCTCTTGCAAAGTAATTTCTCATACCTGGTGTTCATACACACCGTCTGATCACTTAGTACACGGCTGTGTACCTTGAAATATACAATATATAGGCCTTATAATTGCCAACTGTACTGTGCGTTCTCTTGCAAAGTAATTTCTCAAACCTGGTGTTCATACACACCGTCTGATCACTTAGTACACGGCTGTGTACCTTGAAATATACAATATATAGGCCTTTCAATTGGCAACTGTACTGTGCGTTCTCTTGCAAAGTAATTTCTCAAACCTGGTGTTCATACACACCGTCTGATCACTTAGTACACGGCTGTGTACCTTGAAATATACAATATATAGGCCTTACAATTGCCAACTGTACTGTGCGTTCTCTTGCAAAGTAATTTCTCATACCTGGTGTTCATACACACCGTCTGATCACTTAGTACACGGCTGTGTACCTTGAAATATACAATATATAGGCCTTACAATTGCCAACTGTACTGTGCGTTCTCTTGCAAAGTAATTTCTCATACCTGGTGTTCATACACACCGTCTGATCACTTAGTACACGGCTGTGTACCTTGAAATATACAATATATAGGCCTTATAATTGCCAACTGTACTGTGCGTTCTCTTGCAAAGTAATTTCTCAAACCTGGTGTTCATACACACCGTCTGATCACTTAGTACACGGCTGTGTACCTTGAAATATACAATATATAGGCCTTTCAATTGGCAACTGTACTGTGCGTTCTCTTGCAAAGTAATTTCTCATACCTGGTGTTAATACACACCGTCTGATCACTTAGTACACGGCTGTGTACCTTGAAATATACAATATATAGGCCTTACAATTGCCAACTGTACTGTGCGTTCTCTTGCAAAGTAATTTCTCATACCTGGTGTTCATACACACCGTCTGATCACTTAGTACACGGCTGTGTACCTTGAAATATACAATATATAGGCCTTACAATTGCCAACTGTACTGTGCGTTCTCTTGCAAAGTAATTTCTCATACCTGGTGTTCATACACACCGTCTGATCACTTAGTACACGGCTGTGTACCTTGAAATATACAATATATAGGCCTTATAATTGCCAACTGTACTGTGCGTTCTCTTGCAAAGTAATTTCTCAAACCTGGTGTTCATACACACCGTCTGATCACTTAGTACACGGCTGTGTACCTTGAAATATACAATATATAGGCCTTTCAATTGGCAACTGTACTGTGCGTTCTCTTGCAAAGTAATTTCTCAAACCTGGTGTTCATACACACCGTCTGATCACTTAGTACACGGCTGTGTACCTTGAAATATACAATATATAGGCCTTACAATTGCCAACTGTACTGTGCGTTCTCTTGCAAAGTAATTTCTCATACCTGGTGTTCATACACACCGTCTGATCACTTAGTACACGGCTGTGTACCTTGAAATATACAATATATAGGCCTTACAATTGCCAACTGTACTGTGCGTTCTCTTGCAAAGTAATTTCTCATACCTGGTGTTCATACACACCGTCTGATCACTTAGTACACGGCTGTGTACCTTGAAATATACAATATATAGGCCTTACAATTGCCAACTGTACTGTGCGTTCTCTTGCAAAGTAATTTCTCATACCTGGTGTTCATACACACCGTCTGATCACTTAGTACACGGCTGTGTACCTTGAAATATACAATATATAGGCCTTACAATTGCCAACTGTACTGTGCGTTCTCTTGCAAAGTAATTTGTCATACCTGGTGTTCATACACACCGTCTGATCACTTAGTACACGGCTGTGTACCTTGAAATATACAATATATAGGCCTTACAATTGCCAACTGTACTGTGCGTTCTCTTGCAAAGTAATTTCTCATACCTGGTGTTCATACACACCGTCTGATCACTTAGTACACGGCTGTGTACCTTGAAATATACAATATATAGGCCTTACAATTGCCAACTGTACTGTGCGTTCTCTTGCAAAGTAATTTCTCATACCTGGTGTTCATACACGCCGTCTGATCACTTAGTACACGGCTGTGTACCTTGAAATATACAATATATAGGCCTTACAATTGCCAACTGTACTGTGCGTTCTCTTGCAAAGTAATTTCTCATACCTGGTGTTCATACACACCGTCTGATCACTTAGTACACGGCTGTGTACCTTGAAATATACAATATATAGGCCTTACAATTGCCAACTGTACTGTGCGTTCTCTTGCAAAGTAATTTCTCATACCTGGTGTTCATACACACCGTCTGATCACTTAGTACACGGCTGTGTACCTTGAAATATACAATATATAGGCCTTTCAATTGGCAACTGTACTGTGCGTTCTCTTGCAAAGTAATTTCTCAAACCTGGTGTTCATACACACCGTCTGATCACTTAGTACACGGCTGTGTACCTTGAAATATACAATATATAGGCCTTACAATTGCCAACTGTACTGTGCGTTCTCTTGCAAAGTAATTTCTCATACCTGGTGTTCATACACACCGTCTGATCACTTAGTACACGGCTGTGTACCTTGAAATATACAATATATAGGCCTTACAATTGCCAACTGTACTGTGCGTTCTCTTGCAAAGTAATTTCTCATACCTGGTGTTCATACACACCGTCTGATCACTTAGTACACGGCTGTGTACCTTGAAATATACAATATATAGGCCTTATAATTGCCAACTGTACTGTGCGTTCTCTTGCAAAGTAATTTCTCAAACCTGGTGTTCATACACACCGTCTGATCACTTAGTACACGGCTGTGTACCTTGAAATATACAATATATAGGCCTTTCAATTGGCAACTGTACTGTGCGTTCTCTTGCAAAGTAATTTCACGGCTGTGAAGGCAAAATATTGTAACCAAAAAAAATAAAATGCGGCGGGGGGCTAGCGGAATAGGACGTGGACGAGGACGGGGGCGCGGAAATGCTGTTGGGGGCCTTGTTGAAGCCAGTGGGGATACAATGCGTGCTGGTGAGGGTCAGCCAGGATCCCGCTCATCCAGAATCTCTGCCTTTATGGGACAGTTAAGCAGGGGGCGGGTTACACCGCTGTTGAGGCCTGAGCAGGTTGAACAGGTGGTGCAATGGATAGCCGATAGCGCTTCCACACAGTTGTCCACCAGCCAGTCATCCACACAGTCTCACTCTGACCCTCCTTCCTCCACACCTGGCCAACAGAGTCATCCCACCATTGACCCCTCCCAGGAGCTCTTTTCGGGTCCTTTTTCAGATGTGCCGGAAGAATCCCAGGAGCTAGCAGAGGAATTTGTTTGTAGTGATGCCCAAACACTTGAGTTTTCGCCATCTCCTGCTGATGTGGACCCTGAGCCAGCATCTGTTATCATGAGCGATGATGATGATGAGACGCAGTTGCCATCAAGGGAGGCTGTTGGAATGTCCAGTGGGCAGGAGGAGGAGCAGAGTGAGGAAGTTGAGGTGGTGGATGACGAAATGACCGACCCCACTTGGCCAGGGGTGATGTCCAGCGAGGAAAGTAGTGGAGAGGTGGTGGTCTGCGCAGCACCGAAAAAGGCAGCAAGAGGCAGAGGGATGTCCAGAGGCAGAGGGATGTCCACAGGCAGAGGGATGTCCACAGGCAGAGGGATGTCCAGAGGCAGAGGACAGTCCAGACAGAGAAGTGAGGCCACAGCCAGCAGGGCCGAAGCTGTTCCCGCCAGCGGGCAGTCGCGCGAAGCTCCCCCATCGAGGCCTCGTACTTCTGTGGTGTGGAGATTTTTTAATGTTTGTGCGGATGACAAACTGAGCGCGGTTTGCACACTCTGCCACTCAAAACTGAGTAGGGGCTCTGAGAAGAGCAATCTGACCACCTCAGGCATGCGGCGTCACTTGGAAGTCAAGCACTGGGCTGAGTGGGAGAGAGCAAACGCAATACAACCTGCGCCCGGTCTTGCTGCCACTGCCTCTTCCCCTGTGTTGTGTGCTGCCACTGCGGTCCAGACCTCCAGCCAGGACACCTCCACATCTGCCTCTGCTACTTTGGGGCCTTCTCCTTCAGCCTCCCCTTCCCCCGCCTCTTCGCCTGCACCTTCACACTCCTCGTCCCATCAACTGTCCATCTCGCAGGCGTTCGACCGCAGGCGGAAGTACGCCTCGAGTCACCCCCAAGCCCAAGCCTTAAACTGCCACATCTCCAAACTGCTGGCCCTGGAGATGTTGCCGTTTAGGCTTGTAGAGACGCAGGCCTTCCGCGACCGGATGGCGGCTGCCGCACCTCGCTATTCCGTCCCCAGCCGCCACTACTTTTCCCGGAGTGCCGTCCCCGCCCTGCACCAGCACGTGTCGCGTAACATCAGGCGGGCCCTGAGGTACGCAGTCAGCGCAAAGGTCCACTTGACCACCGACTCGTGGACAAGCGCTTGCGGCCAGGGACGATACATCTCTTTGACGGCACACTGGGTGAATGTAGTGGAAGCGGGGACGGGGTCGCAAACAGAGACGGCCTACCTACCACCCCCGCCCAAGATTGCCAGCATGGGTTCTGATAAACCCCCTTCCTCCTCCTCCTCCTCTGCCTTAACATCGCCCTCAGCCGCTAGCTGGAAGCGTTGCAGCACTGGCGCGGGGAGACGTCAGCAGGCGGTGCTTAAGCTCATCAGCTTGGGCGACAGGAAGCACAGCGCCCCAGAGGTGAGGGACGCCATATTGCAGCAGACGGAGATGTGGCTGTCGCCGCTGCAGCTAGGACCAGGCATGGTCGTGTGCGATAACGGCCGTAACCTGGTGGCGGCTCTGGAGCTTGCCGAACTCAATCACGTACCATGCCTGGCCCACGTTTTTAATCTGGTAGTCCAAAAATTTCTAAAGACTTACCCCAACCTGGCAGAGCTACTGGTGAAAGTGCGGCGCTTGTGCGCTCACTTTTGGAAGTCAACTGTAGCTGCTGCTAGCTTAAAAAAACTCCAGCAACGCCTCCATTTGCCTGAACATCGGCTGTTGTGCGACCTGCCGACTCGCTGGAATTCCACCTATTCCATGTTGGCCAGGGTGTGTGAGCAGCAGAGAGCATTGATGGAGTACCAGATTATGAATCCACGCGTGCCTCCAACTCAGCTCCCTCAGTTTGCCAACCACGAGTGGCCATGGATGGCAGACATATGCGATGTACTGCGTATCTTTGAGGAGTCCACCAAGAAGGTCAGCAGCGAGGACGCTATAGTGAGCGTAACCATCCCGCTCCTATGCGTCCTTAAAGAATCCCTCATCGCAATAAGGGAGAACGCATTGCACGCAGAGGAGACGGGGGTAGGAGTAGACGCAACGGAGCTACACAGTCAGACCACACTTTTGTCTGCTTCACGGTGGCAGTTGCAGGAGGAGGAGGATGAGGAGGAGGACGACGTGGAGGTGGCTGTGGAAGAGGAGGAGGATGCTGGCGGCGAGGGTAGCAGTCAGGCTGTGTGCGTCCCATTGGTTCAGCGCGGATGGGGCGGAGAGGAGGCGGAAGAGGAAGAGGAGGAAATGGCAAGTGATCCTTCTGGTGGGGGCAGTGAGGTCATGCCTATTCACAGTCTGGCACACATGGCTGACTTCATGCTGGGCTGCTTTTCCCGGGACACACGTGTTGTCCGGATAGTGGAGAACAAACTGTACTGGGTCTTCGCACTCCTGGACCCCCGGTATAAAGATAACGTCTCCTCTTTTATTCCGGTAGAGGAGAGGACAAATCGATTGCTGGAATACCAGAGGGAACTCGTGCAGAACATGATGGAGATTTTCCCACCCACCATCGCTGGCGGCAGAGAGGAGAGGGTCTCCCAGAGTCCCACAACATCTATCAGGCCCACAGCCACCAGGGGAACACTCTCCAAGGTGTGGGACACGTTCATGGCACCCCCTCGTGCAACTTCCATCACTGCGGGGCCCGCTATCAGCAGGAGGGACAAGTATCGGCGGATGTTGCGGGAGTACCTGGCAGACCGTACCCCTGTCCTCCCCGATCCCTCGGCGTCCTACACTTACTGGGTCTCCAAGTTGGACACGTGGCTGGAACTGTCCCTGTACGCCTTGGAGGTGCTTGCCTGCCCTGCCGCCAGCGTGCTATCAGAAAGGGTGTTCAGCGCAGCCGGGGGCATTATAACCGATAAGCGCAGCCGCCTGTCAACCGACAGTGCCGACAGGCTGACGCTAATCAAAATGAACAGCAAGTGGATTGACCCGGACTTTGCTTCTCCAACAGTGGAAAGCAGCCAAAAGTGAAGTGCCATCTGTATGAAGTGCCATTTCCTCCTCCACCTCCTCCTCCTTAACCGCCGTAGAATTGCTCCGTAAATAAGAAAAATTTATATATTTATGGCTCACCTCTTGGGCCTCCACAAAATGTTTAAGAGGTGTCACCTCTTGGGCCTCCACATAATTTTTAAGAGGTCTCACCTCTTGGGCCTCCACAAAATGTTTAAGAGGTGTCACCTCTTGGGCCTCCACAAAATTTTTAAGAGGTCTCACCTCTTGGGCCTCCACAAAATGTTTAATAGGTCTCACCTCTTGGGCCTCCACAAAATGTTTAACAGGTCTCACCTCTTGGGCCTCCACAAAATGTTTAAGAGGTGTCACCTCTTGGACCTCCACAAAATTTTTAAGAGGTCTCACCTCTTGGGCCTCCACAAAATGTTTAATAGGTCTCACCTCTTGGGCCTCCACAAAATGTTTAACAGGTCTCACCTCTTGGGCCTCCACATTAATTTTTAACAGGTCTCACCTCTTGGGCCTCCACATAATTTTTAACACGTCTCACCTCTTGGGCCTCCACATAATTTTTAATACGTCTTACCTCTTGGGCCTCCACAAAATGTTTAATAGGTCTCACCTCTTGGGCCTCCACAAAATGTTTAACAGGTCTCACCTCTTGGGCCTCCACAAAATGTTTAAGAGGTGTCACCTCTTGGGCCTCCACAAAATTTTTAAGAGGTCTCACCTCTTGGGCCTCCACAAAATGTTTAAGAGGTCTCACCTCTTGGGCCTCCACAAAATGTTTAAGAGGTCTCACCTCTTGGACCTCCACAAAATTTTATCAAGGTCTCACCTCTTGGGCCTCCACAAAATTTTATCAAGGTCTCACCTCTTGGGCCTCCACAAAGTTTTTAACAGGTCTCACCTCTTGGGCCTCCACAAAATTTTTAACAGGTCTCACCTCTTGGGCCTCCACATAATTTTATCAAGGTCTCACCTCTTGGGCCTCCACAAAAATTTTTAACAGGTCTCACCTCTTGGGCCTCCACAAAATTTTATCAAGGTCTCACCTCTTGGGCCTCCACATAATTTTTAAGAGGTCTCACCTCTTGGGCCTCCACAAAATGTTTAACAGGTCTCACCTCTTGGGCCTCCACAAAATGTTTAACAGGTCTCACCTCTTGGGCCTCCACATAATTTTTAACAGGTCTCACCTCTTGGGCCTCCACATAATTTTTAACAGGTCTCACCTCTTGGGCCTCCACATAATTTTTAACAGGTCTCACCTCTTGGGCCTCCACATAATTTTTTAACACGTCTCACCTCTTGGGCCTCCACATAATTTTTAACACGTCTCACCTCTTGGGCCTCCACATAATTTTTAACACGTCTCACCTCTTGGGCCTCCACATAATTTTTAACACGTCTCACCTCTTGGGCCTCCACAAAATGTTTAACAGGTCTCACCTCTTGGGCCTCCACAAAATGTTTAACAGGTCTCACCTCTTGGGCCTCCACATAATTTTTAACACGTCTCACCTCTTGGGCCTTCACATAATTTTTAACACGTCTCACCTCTTGGGCCTCCACATAATTTTTAATACGTCTCACCTCTTGGGCCTCCACAAAATGTTTAAGAGGTCTCACCTCTTGGGCCTCCACAAAATGTTTAAGAGATGTCACCTCTTGGGCCTCCACATAATTTTAAGAGGTCTCACCTCTTGGGCCTCCACAAAATGTTTAAGAGGTCTCACCTCTTGGGCCTCCACAAAATGTTTAAGAGGTCTCACCTCTTGGGCCTCCACAAAATGTTTAAGAGGTCTCACCTCTTGGGCCTCCACAAAATTTTATCAAGGTCTCACCTCTTGGGCCTCCACAAATTTTTATCAAGGTCTCACCTCTTGGGCCTCCACAAAATTTTTAACAGGTCTCACCTCTTGGGCCTCCACATAAATTTTATCAAGGTCTCACCTCTTGGGCCTCCACAAAATTTTTAAGAGGTCTCACCTCTTGGGCCTCCACAAAATGTTTAAGAGGTCTCACCTCTTGGGCCTCCACAAAATGTTTAAGAGGTCTCACCTCTTGGACCTCCACAAAATTTTATCAAGGTCTCACCTCTTGGGCCTCCACAAAATTTTATCAAGGTCTCACCTCTTGGGCCTCCACAAATTTTTAACAGGTCTCACCTCTTGGGCCTCCACAAAATTTTTAACAGGTCTCACCTCTTGGGCCTCCACATAATTTTATCAAGGTCTCACCTCTTGGGCCTCCACAAAATTTTTAACAGGTCTCACCTCTTGGGCCTCCACAAAATTTTATCAAGGTCTCACCTCTTGGGCCTCCACAAAATTTTTAACAGGTCTCACCTCTTGGGCCTCCACAAAATTTTATCAAGGTCTCACCTCTTGGGCCTCCACAAAATTTTATCAAGGTCTCACCTCTTGGGCCTAAACAAAATTTTTAACAGGTCTCACCTCTTGGGCCTCCACAAAATTTTCCATGAGCCTCTGGCCAGCGCACGGCCTCTTCCTGCCTTTTGCGGTCCTACGCATCCCTCAACATCCCCACTGCTTTACCTGCTAGACATGACACTGGGCCAGGTCGGGTCACTGACATCTCAAGCGCCAACAATTTGGGCATTTTAAGGCTTCTGCATGTGTTTGAGTTGTTTTTACATTTTAAAGAAGACATGTCTGACCACATCTCACACACACACACACAATGACAATTAGGGGTGGGGTCTATTTGCTTTCCCCTTTGCCTATGCCATCTGTGGTTGTCATAGGCAACGTGATTTTAAGGGGTGCAGAATTTCATCTTCTTTTTTGTCTAGTTTGGCTTGGGGTCCATGGCAATGTAGAGGAAAGAAGGTTTCCTTGTATGGTCTCACTTTACAGAGAGGTTACATTGTCTTTGGAGTGTATTGTTGAGAGGCTGTGATAGTGGCGTAATAGTGCGACTTGGGCGCGTTATATGCACCCAGACATGCTTCCCCTGCTTTCCCAGTTGCATTCCAGCAGTGTTGGCATCCTTTTCTGAGGATTCAGGGTGGACTTGGTGACCTCCAAGTGGTCGAATTGAGATTTCCAAGTGGCGAGCATTTTTTTCCCATAGACTATAATGGGATTCGATCGTCGGTCGAATAGTCGAATTTCGCGGTCTATTCGAATCGAATTTCGAACTTTCGAATATTTCACTACTCGCTCATCTCTAGTAAGTAACATTTATTTGGGTAACATTTTTATATTTCATTTTTTTCTTTTGTAGGCTCTGCAAGATATGTTCCACTGCCAAGATGGCACCTCCTACTAATCCTCAGAAAATACATTGTGTGTGGACATGGTATATGTACTTTTCTAACTTCCCAAGGGGCCAAAGACACTGGGGCTCTGCTTTTAAGAGGTTCTCTGCTTTGATCAATCCCTGCTTGTTAGAAAGGTCACTTGACAATAAGATGAACTGGGGCCATGGGGATCAATTATTATCTATAGTAAGCGTTCAGTGTCTGCAGCACCATCAGAAAATCACATGGTGCCCATTCACATCAATGTGCTTTCTGTACAATACAGAAACGAGACCGGTCCTCCAGAGTGAGGATCAGTCTCATCCATCTCTACTTCAGTCATTAGATGAGGATCCTACTGTATAGAGCAGACTACGATTTGATGCTCCATTGCTCAGTCAACCCTATGCTGTACACTCCACCAAATTAAATCTATCCTTGCGCTTCAAGCACAAATTATGTTACAGTGTATTTCACAATTCTTGAGAAGATCAAGTTCGCTAGAACTTACAGAGTAGGTGCACATTTTGATATGATCTGTGATTGGTCTCATCTCTCATTGCTCATATGGGTCACAGACTTGGATGTATTGTATGCATGTGGAAATACATTGGTGGTGGTATCTTAGTGCCTTTTTTGGGTTCATTGCATTCTCACCTTTTAAAGACTTCGGAAAATTAGATTCTATGACAAATTCAATACAAATGCTGTTGAGTAGTATCTTGTATTTATCGGTAGGGTAATGCATATAAATAGTAATGCTATATGAATATGTGCACTATAATACAATGTTCTATAATGTCAGCATTATCCCTTGGTTTTCCAAATGTGTCTTTTTACTCACTGTACCATATGATTTCTCCTTTGGTAAATGTTCTGTTTTCTCCATAGGTCATTTTTCAGCTTTATTACATGTTGGCTCTCTATAGTATTTGATCTGCACCCTCTTAGTTTTATGACCACTTTTCTGCTATGACCTCCGCCTCCTAGCCTGCTCTCTTTGTGTTGGGTTATGTGTTTTGCTTCTCTGTACCATGTGGCTGGTTGTCATCTGTATACGTGTGACATTATTTGACAGCAGCCATAAGGTTATCCTTTTTTACTGCATTTTATATGCATCACTGCACATAACCAACATCATGAATACCAACATTACACATATGTTACCATAAAGACAATTAGCAATGTAAATATCAAGAATGTGGACACATTTTGTCGCTCTCATGAGACAGTCGTCCTTTAATTACTGGCATCTGTAAGATGCCTTCAAGCATATTAGGACAGCAGGTACAGCTGATGACAGACATGGAACTTCTACTGAAGCATCACTCACATTTCTCTCAGAGACTGAGGAAATGGAGAGTGGCATCTACCCTTGTTCAAGGCAGCTGTATAATTAGTACTAACTGCTGGTAGTTATCACATTTAATCATTTATTTATTCATATGGTAACTGTTTTTTCAGACAACTTTGCATAAATCAGTAGTTCAAGCAAATATAATAAACTTTGTAATATATCTTATCAGAGTAAAACGCCAGAGAGGTGCAGGAGTGAGCACAGGGCAGAAGCTCACATGGCACATTGCTGCCTGCTCTGCTAGAGCCTCAAATGCTAAGGATTTAACCAGGGAGCCAGCTAGACACATTTGTGCCAGGCTTGAGATGAGCAGTGCTGGTACAGGCAGAGCAGGGATGATCCAAGTCCGACCAGTACAGCGCTCAGTGCGGCTGCAGAGGAATCTGTACTCCAGTACACAGAGATGTACAGTTGCAAAGTACTGCAAAGTGTGATAGGCACCTGAAAGTAAGATGCCTATTTTACTAGGAAAAGTTAAAAAAAGGCAAATAAATAATAATTAAAGCATATTACAAAAAATTTCACTCACATTTAGAATAGATTTTAATAAACTGTATAATGTATGAAGTTTAGGTGCACATTAAGTTGTACTACTTTTGTACAATAAAAATACTTAAAAAAAATGCTTTATACTTTTGAATCAGCACATTCCAAGACCCAAACTTTTTTATTTTTCTTTCTACAGAGATGTGTGAGGGATTGATTTTCAAGGGAAGAATTTTAGTTTTCATTGATATCCAGCTGGGTTGTATAAGATCTTTTTGGTGGCAGATTAGCAAAAAACAGCAATTCCTTTTTTTTTTTAAATTAAATTGTCCACCATGCAGGGTTATGTGATAATTGTATAATTTGGGTCGTTATAGATGCTGCAATACCAAATATGTGTAGAGTTTTTACTTTTTTAGTTTTTTTTATTCAAAAGCATTTTTTCCATGGAAAAGGTATGTGTTTTTTTTTTAATTTGGAGATTTATTTCTTTACTAACACTTTATTTAATTCTTTATTTTAAACCACTTATCCATCCCACACGGAACTTTGACATACTATCTTTTGATCCCTTTCACATAATATACTGTATTACTTATGTAGAGCAGTATACTATTATGTCATAAGGATAATGACGGGCACTCTATTAGGCTGCACCTCTAGTAAAGCTTAATAGTGGTATACACAGGGCAGGCCTAAGGGTCTTCATTAGGTCCTGGCTGTCATACTAAGACATCAATACCCTGCAGGCTCATTCACGACAGTGACAATGTCTGACAGAGGGAGCTCCCTCGCTCTGAAACCTCTTAGATGCCGCAGTCACTATTGACTTTTGCATCTAAGTGGTAAACAGCTAAGATCAGTAACTCTGCTAATCCAGGCTGTTAGAGCAAAAGCCTGGCTGTCATGTGAGAGCCATGCTCCTGCTCTTTGCGCACAGGAGACTCATGCAGCGCGTAGATTAGACTGCCAGTACGGATTGGTGACATAGGTCTGACAGCTTCCATCTTAAACAACTAATATAGGGTTTCATGTACATGGATCCATAGACTTCTATGGATCCATACCATGCTGTACCTCAACATGCCTTTGACTTCATCTAGGGGTCCTGGATTGATTCCAACCCGGAGCACCATTTACAGGAAGTACATGGTTCCCCTCATATTCTGCAAGCTAATTGATTTCTTGTCTTTGTTTTTTAGATACACGATTTAGATTGTGAAGCTCATTGGACACAGTGACTGATGTGTGTGATTACTGCCACTCTGTACTATGGAGCCATAGGGACTCAATGTGCCCCGATGGAGGTTGCTTGCTCATGGCTCTGTCATATGCATTAGGCCTAATGTTAATCTTAGGACACAGGTTTAATAATGTTATGTGGTTATAAGCAGAAATAGATTTATTTTGGCACTGTGTCTATGCTTGTGCACTTATTAAGGCATTATGAAGGGAAAGACAAGTTGGAAGAATGAAGTACTGTCCAAATTACATCTCTTATTTCATAGTTATCTTTCTGTTCTTTAGGTTTATTGTGTAGTATGCAGACTGGTGCATTATCTACACTATGTATATACTGTAGTTTATATACTCACATCCTTCATACAGTTTGTTTTTCTACAATTGTGGTCTAGACACCCTACTGAACATATTCTTTAATGATAAGACATGAAATGGAAACCAGTGAAAACTCCCAATAATAATATTGATATAAATAAATGGTGGGGCACTAGGACAATTATAAATAAATTAAGTTCTATTATAAAAAAAAGCTCCAATTCTAAGCATTAAAGAAAGACTTCTCATTTATTCCCCGGATGAGACCCATGCAAGAATGCCTACAGCAACATCACTGGGGGATATGGGAATTAAAATTAATTATCTTATTAAATATTCATGCAGTGTTTAATTGGCGCAACAAGGGATTCTCCAAAGTATCATCACAAATAATTATTCTACGTTTATAGAAAAATAATGTATGGAGAAGGTTGTGTTTGGAATAATCACATTATGTTAAATCTTGAACAGGCATATCAATGTTATCTAAAATATGGAAAAAAAAATAAAAATAAAGAAATAAATTGCCTTACTATGACATACTACTTCTAACATGTTTATTAAGAATGAGCGAACCAGTTCGGACCAAACCGAGTTCGGTCCGAACTTTCCTATTTTTCGGACAGCAGATGAACCCAAATCTTTCTGGGTTTGTTACGGACGAATCCACTAGTGATTCTGCACTCAATACCCCAAAATGAGAAATTGAAAAAAGAAAGTTAGAAATATTTGCTAATTTCTTGAAAAAAAAGGTACAATCTTGCATTGACATAAATAGTCAGACCCTTTACTTATGACTTAGTTGACGCACCTTTGGCAGAGATTACAGCATCTAGTCTTCTTGGGTATGCTGCCACAAGGTTCGCACACATGGATTTGGGGATTTTCTGCAGATCCTCTCAAGATTTGTCAGGTTGGATGGGAGCCATCAGAGAAAAGACATTTTCATGTCTCTACAGAAATGTTCAATTGGGTTAATTAAGAATTGCTCTGTACTTTGCTCCATTCAGCTTTCCCTTATCTCTGACCAGTCTCCCTGTCCCAGCCTGTGAAAAACACTGATTATGATTATGATAACACCATCATGCCTCACTGTAGGGAGGGTTGAAAAACTCCAGGGGGGATTTCATGTGTCTTTTACTAACAAGAGGCTTCTTTCTGGCCACTGTTCCATAAAGCCCAGATTGGTGGAGTGTTACAGCGAAATTTGACCTTCTGGATGTTTTGCACACATGATCTTTGGAGCTCAGCCAGTGGGACCATTGGGTTCTTGGTCACCTCTCTTGACAAAGCTGATTACTCAGTTTGTGGGTTGGCCATCTGTAGCAAAATTCCTGGTTTTTCGAAACTTCTTCCATTTATGAACTATGGAGGCCATTGTGCTCTTGGGAAATGTCAGTGCAGCAGCAATTTTTTTGTACCCTTCTCCAGATCTGTGCCTCCACACAATCCTGTCTCTGAACGTTTATTCAAGAAAGCTCCAAAGGTAGTTCTTTCCTCTTTGTGGCTTGGTTTTTGCAGTGGCATGTACTGACAGCTGTGAGACCTTTTACAGACAGAGGAGTGTCTATCCAAATCATGTCCAATCAATTGAATTTACCACAGGGGGCTCCAATCAAGGTGTAGAAACATCTAAAAAATGAACAAGAGAAATGGGAGGCCCCCAGAGCTAAATTTCAAGTGTCTTAGCAAAGGGTCTGAAAACTTATACTGTATCTATGCAAAAGTTTTTTTCCTTTGTTATGAATTTTCAAAAATGTATAAAATTCTGTTTTCACTTTATTATTATGAAGTATTGGGTGTAGATTGATGAAGAAAACGTCAATTTTATTTTAGCACAAGGACAGTAGCAAAGGGCTTGTAGTCCAGTATCTCCAGCAATGTCAAAGAGATGAATGGAGTGGTAATGTGCATGATTGACCTGTTGCACCATTCATTTTGACGGCCTCAACTTCAATGTAGGCTTAGACTGGTTTTAGAAAAGTATCTACAGATATACAGCCAAGTAAAAACCATTAATTATATTGTGACTCTGGAACCTGCCATAGGATAACATATATTAAGCAGCAAGTGTATAGTCAGTTACTAAGGTTGACATATTGGAAGCAAGAAAAAATGGTTTGAGCAACTTTGACGATGACGGAATTGTGATGGCTAGAGGACTGAGTCAGATGATCTCAAAAACAGCAGGTCTTGCCCGTTATTCCTGGTATGAAGTGGTTAGTACCTATCATAAGAGGTCCAAGGAAGGACAACTGGTGAATTTACAACAGGATAATTGGCACCCTGGGAATGCATATGGGGAATGAAAACAAGCCTAATATAAAGGTATATACAAGGTTATTAACAATGTATATAGGTGTAAAATTTTTAATAAGCTTTAGTGATAAAAATAGACACAAATCCCACAAAAGCCACTTCTTGACTGACTGCTCTGATTCAATAAAGCACTTCTACCTATGGTAATCCCAGAGTATGAAATTAGCGAAAAGGGACAATAAAAAGTTATTACAGTCTTGAACAGTGCAGCAATGAAGAAAATAAATGTATTATTACTTTTATCTAACCCTGAATGTTGTTCTTGTATCACCAGGAAAGTTCAAGTTGAGCTTGTAAGAGTTCTGTTCCTCTCTCCTAGTGAAGGTCGGCTATTGTGATATCCTTTCCTTCCAGACAGGGAGTTTTTATTACCTTTATTCACACCTTTCTGGCATTTTTAAAGGTTATATGAATGTAAAATGCTCATCTACTCAATGTTCTCGTGGTTATATGGATCAAAACGAATTATAATATCACTGCTGTATACTTGTTGCATCAAAAAGTGTTATGCATGTAAGCCCCTAATCTTTTCATTATCCCCCTCTACCTCTTCAATGTTATTAGCTATTACAACACTGAATATACAATAACAATCATATAGCACCCGAATATTACACATTTTAGAGAGCACATTTACGTCTATAAAGAAAATCAGACAGTACAGACCAAACCAAATAGCAAACGCTCAAAGTGAATAGGAAAAAATGGGAGGAAAGGGGGTTAATGTTAATGGGGTCCAAGAGGTAATTTCCTTCCAGATGTTGTCAATTTTAACTTTTGCCAGGTCTGCTTCAGCACTGAAATCTGTGATCAGTGCCTGTACTTTAGGACTAAGGGCAGGGTGAAAGGTACAGTATCAAAGAGTTGGTTTAGATCATTAGATCATGAGGAGATGAGTGTGGTGCTTAAATGGCATGTTGAAGTGCAGTTTTAGATTCTTAGTGCTGCTATAGTCTGCCAGATCATCACTAATGAGTGTTCGCAGTCAGTGATGATCTGGCAGTGTTCATCGGGCACTCCAAATTTTAAACTGGTTTAAAAATTATCTTTTGCCGGCTGGAAATTGTGCTGTCTAATCACGATCTGCTGCAAGCAAACAACTAGTCAGTATGGGGAAGAGCGATGGGATAAGGACCGCTCCTCCCTATACTATGGAGGCATGTAATAGCAGCGGTCTCCTCTGTTGACAAGCAGGCAATTGCCAAGAAGGAACTCTCCCCTTCCAACAATTGTCTGCTGTAGCGTTGTATGTAATACAGCCTTTAACATGACCTTGTAACAGAGGAAATCTGAAGTTATTTCACTTTTTCTATAGACAGTTGTCACACTTTAGGCACTGCTAAAGAAAGCACGTTTAAGGAATGAGCAAAGGTTGCTTCCTTGTGAGGACAGTACATCAGTATTGGAGAAACTCTTTAATAAGGTCAGAAACTAAGCAGAGGCAGGAGGAGAACATGTCAAGTGAATTCCTTTCTTCCATGTATAGGAGAAGTAGTGTAGCAAGTTGTGAAAGTCCTAGGGAAGAGGTTAAAATAGAAACTGAGAAGTAGATCAGAAGATTAGGTTGCTGATGGGGATGTTAAGGTCAGACTGTCACAAGATAGGGAATGCAGAAGTGAGGCTGCAAAGTATCAAGCATCTGGTTAGATGAGCCTGTGGGAAGGTAGACAACCACCACTTATAAAAAATGGGCAGAAGAGTATGAGGGCGTGGACCTGAAAGGAAGGAAATGTCCTAATAATAGGGATGGCCTTGAAGGTGTAGTGCGGGAAGAGAAGTACACCTTCTCCTCTATCCTGCCTGTTCTGAGGTCTGAGGAAATGAGAAATGTGTAGACCGTGCAGAAATGTGCAGAGCATCAGAAGAAGCAGTGGTAGATGAGAGAAGCCATGTTTCTACGAAAGTCAGCAGGATGAACAAGTCTGAAAGGAATAAGCCATTAATAAAGGTGAGTTTTAGTTCCAGATCGTACAATGAACCTTTCACCAAGAAATGCAGTACTATCTGCAGGCCGCATGTTATAGAGTAGGAGGACCTAAGCCGAGTGATATATAATTTAATGGCAAAAGGTGCAGCTAGACTGACAAAATAGGGGACATATTTATCAGTTATTGATAGCATTCCCTGTATGTGTGTATACAGAAAATGCTATCAATCACTGAAGATGGCCCACGTGTACAACTGTCCTCAGAAAGAACTGAGATTTGAATGTATAAACTACACATTTTACCGAATCCTTTTCCTGCTCAGCTTCTCCCGCTCTATAACATGCTGCCTGCACGTTAGACTGCATTTCATGGTGGCAGGTTCTCTTTAAACGAGACAGGAGAAGATTAGGCATGATGAGCCTTAACGACAACGCCCCCATTGCTCCTAGAGACTCATTTCCATATATAAAAACTTAATTTTTCTGACCAATGTGGACACATATGAACATGGGACCAACACAGATGCCTTCAGCTGCCAAGCGCACATGTGACAGGTTAGCCAGTGTCATAGGGACAAATCTGCTGAGAGATGCCCTTTAAGTGGCATACACCTCTTAATAATTGAGCTGCATTGTGCAACACTGAGGGAATGGATTAAAACCAGCATGTAATACTTCGGTCTTAATAAATGACCACCTTTGTGTCTTTGTGTCATTTTAAAATTCGTTTGATGATCTGAAATATTTTTTCACAGCATTGTATTATGTAATTATATCAGAATTATGACAAGAATTAGTACAAAATTTAGAACCTAAAAATAATATAATTATATTAAAGGATGGACATTGACTTCTAGCTTAGAAAAATGTTCCATTAAGACCATCATAAAACTCCAAAACATATATTACTTCTTTCTAATAATATACACCAGTCACCAATAACATTAAAAACACTGATAGGTGATACACATACAGTAACTGTTGAGAAAATTGCACCTGTCAATGGAGTTGCAGAGTATGGTTGCTGGGTGCAGCAGAGTCAGACATGTGGAGTAACAGGAACTGGGTTTATTGGAACATGAATGCAATAACTGAAGATCACCTTACATGGTGGATGGCAAAGACAGGAAAAGGAAATCAGAGAGTTCACATTAATGTAAAGGAAATACAGCACATCATAGATAATGCATAGATTGACTACAAGTAAAGCATTAGTAACAGCGACATCTAGTGTCACAACAATAAACTGCAGTCCATCTAGCAGAAGTCACTCAAACAATAGACTAGGCTGACGTTGTTGTATCTCCAACACCTCTTCTCAACAGCTAAGGCTTAGTCTGATAAACCCATCTTCTTTGTAAGCCTTGAGTGTCTTTCAGCAGTCAGGGGCTTTGTAAGGATATCTGCTGTCATATCCTCAGTTAGGTAGTAATGTAACTCAAGAAGGTCCTGTTCTTGAAGATCCCTAAGAAAGTGGAACTCCACATCTATGTGCTTGGTTCTCAAGTTAACTCTTTCCATCTGCGCAAGTGCAAAGCATCCTTGATTGTCCTCAAAGATTTTTGTTGGTCCCAACTGTGGTTGACCCAAGTCTGTTAACAGTTGTCTCAGCCATATAACTTCTTGGCTTGCTTGCACTGCCAATTAGCCAATTAGCATGCGGGGAGGTACTGGCATTCACTGTAATGCCGTAGCCATCTTGGCTACTGGAATTACAGCGATTGGCTGGCCGGGAACGCGTCATCGGGTGCTATATAGCACCCGGTGACATGTGACCCGGCTCAGACCGAGTCATGGAGAGCTGCTGCAAAGAGGGACAGACAGTGTAGGGATAGAAATTGGCTAGGCCTGATCTTAACACCACCTGCGCAGCTTATGCATTCTAATCCTTTCTGTATCCTATATACCTGACATCCATTGTCATTTTTTCTGCCGCTAATCAAGGCCACAGTACCTGCACTGCGTCTGCTGTATAACGTTTGAGCAAGGAGGCACAGATAGTGTAGGGATAGGATTTGGCTAGGCAGGGCTAGTTATTCTGTAGAAAAGACCCAAAAGTTCTTTTAAGGACTATTGTTACATCTGGCTGCAATATATTTTTTTCTTTTGGGGCAAAAATAACGCAAGTTTGCCTGACCTTAACACCACCTGTGCGGCTTGTGCATTATAACGTTACTGTATCCTACATAGCTGACATCCGGTGTCATTTTTTCCTGCCGTTAATCAAGGCGACATTACCTGCGTGGCTTGTGCATTATAACATTGCTGTATCCTATATAGCCGACATTCGGTGTAATTTTTTTCTGCCACTAATCAAGGCGACAGTACCTGCGCTGCATCTGCTGTATAGACGCAACATTTGCGCATTCTAAATATTTGACATTCGGTGAAATTTTTCTGATCATACACTTAAAAAAAATCTGCGCTACTGTACTTGTGACAAACTTGCATATATAACATTTAATATGCGCAAGACAAGCAGTAAGGGACAGGGAAGTGGACGTGCTGCTGATGGTGCACGCAGAGGCCATGGCTCTGGGCACGGTGAAACTGTGCCTGTTGGCAGAGCCCAAGAGACAAAGTCATCCAAAACTCCTAGCTTTATGTCACAGTTTGCAGGGTGGCACGAGACACCACTCTTGACGCCAGACCAGTGCGACCAGGTAGTCGGTTGGATTGCAGCAGATAATGCTTCCAGTCGGTTAAGCACCACCCTCTCTTCCACAAAGTCCAGTCTTAGTAGCCAAGAGCCTGTTCAACCACATCTTCACCCTGATCCTCCTTCCTCCCACCATGCAGAGTCTGGGCAAATAAGTGATCCCACACTCCGATATTCCGAGGAGCTTTTTTCATCATTCCTTGATTTGGGCCTCTCGCCAAGCCCGCTTGAAGAGGGACAGGAGCAAACTCATGAGCATCCACAGTCTAAAGAAGATGACAGTGGGGAACGGCAATTAGTGTCTGATGAGGTGGATGATGATGATGAGACACAGTTGCCAATAAGTCAAGGGCAATTAGTGCCTCAAGATGTTGATGATGAGGATGAGACACAGTTAAGGCTACTTGCACACTTGCATTTGCAGGATCCGTTTGTAAGATCCATCCAGGCTCTCACAAACGGATCCATCATGATAATACAACCGTCTGCATTTGTTTTGAATGGATCCGTTTGTATTATCTTTTACATTGCAAAGACGGATCCATCTTGAACTCCATTGAAAGTCAATGGAGGACGGGTCCATTTTCTATTGTGTCAGACAAAATGGATCCGTCCCCCTGACTTACATTGTGAGTCATGACGGATCCGTTTGCATCAGTTTCTTCATGCGGACACCAAAACGCACCAAGCAGCGTTTTAGTGTCCGCCTCCAAAACGGAATGGAGACTAAACTGAAGCAAACTGAAGCAAAACTGATGCATTCTGAATGGATCCTTTTCCATTCAGAATGCATTAGGACAAAATTGATCAGTTCAGGACCGTTTGTGAGAGTCTGTGACGGATCTCACAAACGGATCCTGCAAACGCAAGTGTGAAAGTAGCCTTAGTCAGGTTCTTATTAGGTCACCATGTCAGGAGGAGGACCAGAGTGAGGAAGTGGAAGAGGAGGTGGTGGACGATGAAATCGCTGACCCAACCTGGGAAGGTGGCAAACCGAGCGAGGACAGCAGTACAGAGGGGGAGGGATCTGCAGCACCGCAACAGGCTGGAAGAGGAAGTGGGGTGGCAAAAGGAAGAAGGCAGACCATGCCAACAAAGCCCTCAACTGTTTCCCGGAGCAGCCCCTTGCGGCAATCTCCCTTGCCAAGGGGTAGGTGTTCCACAGTCTGGCGCTGTTTTGAGGAAAGTGCTGACGATAAACAAATTGTCATTTGCAACCTGTGCAAGATGAGCAGGGGTGTAAACACCAGCAACCTGACCACCACCAGCATGATCCGCCTCATGGCAGCAAAGCACCCTAATAGGTGGGCCGAACGCCTGGGTCCACGATCTATGTTTGCTATGTTTGCAGGTCACACCACTTCCCCTATGTTACGTGCTGTCCAAGACGCAGGCCCAGATGCCTCCCGCCCTCCACCTGGACCTTCGCAAGAACCATCAGCAAGCACGTCCACTTCAGTGTCCCAGTGCAGTGTTCAAATGTCCTTACCCCAGGCATTTGAATGCAAGCGCAAATACCCTGCCACCCACCCACAGGCCATAGCACTAAACGCGCAACTTTCCAAATTGCTGGCCCTGGAAATGTTGCCGTTTAGGCTGGTGGACACTGAGGCTTTTCACAGCGGCGGCTGTCCCTCGTTATGCAGTCCCCAGCTGCCACTATTTTTCCTGGTGTGCCGTCCCTGGCTTACACCAGCATGTGTCCCGAAACATAACCCGTGCCCTGACCAACGCAGTTACGGGGAAGTTCCACTTAACAACTGACACATGGACAAGTGCTTTTGGCCAGGGTCGCTACATTTCACAGGTGCTACCGATGCCAAGGATTGCGGGCCCTACTTCCATCTGGATTTCCATCACCACCTACAGTAGCAGCTGTAACCCCTCCTTCTCTTCCTCCACCTCCTCCTCCACTTCCACTGCAGAATTTGAATCTTGCAGCACCAGTTAGATTTCAGTCAGTAGCTGGAAGCAGTGTAGCACAGCAGTCGGGAAGCGGCAACAGGCCATGCTGAAGCTTATTTGCTTAGGTGAGAAACAGCACAGCACCACACAGCTGTGGCAGGGCATAAGGGACCAGGCTGAGCTGTGGTCTCGCCACTCAACATACAGCCAGGCATGGTTATGTCTGATAACAGCCGCAACTTGGTGGCAGCTTTGGAGCTCGCCAACCTCACACACATACCATGCCTGGCCCATGTCTTCAACTTAGTGGTTCAGCGGTTTCTCAAGAAAAACCCACTCCAATTTGCCTCAGCTACTGGTTAAGGTGCGCCGCCTGTGTGCCCATTTACGAAAGTCACCTACAGCTTCAGCCGGCCTGGCAACGCTGCAGCAATGTTTGCGCTTGCCAGCTCACCGACTGCTGTGCGACCTGAGCATGCACTGGAAATCCACTTTCCACATGCTGGGCAGGCTTTGTGAGCAGCAGAGGGCAGTAGTAGAATACCAGCTGCAACATGGTTGGCGCCTTTCCAGTCAGCTTCCGCTCTTCACAAGCGACAAGTGGGCATTGATGTCTGACCTCTGTGTGGTTTTACGCAACTTTGATGAATCTACACAAATGGTGAGCGGTGATAATGCAATTATCAGCGTAACCATCCCACTTCTGTGTCTACTAAAAAGCTCACTGCTCACAATAAAGGCAGACACTTTGCGTGTGGAAGAGGTGGAAATGGGGGAAGGAATTGGAGGAGGAGGACGAGGAAGAGCAGGAGACAGTTGCCACCGCTACACAGGGTAGTACCCATAGCACGTTTACACCATCTCTTTGGCATGAATGGGAAAAAGAGGAGGAAGAGCACGAGGAGGAGATTGAGAGTCATCCTCCTGGTGAGGAGAGCGAAGCCTTGTCTGTTGGGACTCTGGCACACATGGCTGACTTTATGCTATGCTGCCTTTCCCGTGACCCTTGCGTTATACGCATTTTAGCCAACACTGATTACTGGCTATTCACTCTTCTCGACCCCGCTACAAAGAGAACTTCTCATCTCTCATTCCTGTGGTGGAGAGGACAAGTAAAATGGTGCAATACCAGAAGGCCCTTGAAGAAAAATTGCTCCAAAAATTTCCCGCTGACATTGCTGGCGGCAGAATACGTAGTGAGCACCCAAGGAGGGGAGGCGAGGGGAACACACAGCAGTTTTAACAGAGGCAGGGTGACACTCTCCAAGGCCTAGGACAGTTTCATGACACCCCGCCAGCACCCTCACTCTGATGAGCGGCCTAGTGTCACAAGGAGGGAAAAGTTTTGGAAGATGGTAAAGGAGTACCTAGCTGACCGTGTCAACGTCCTCAGCGATCCCTCTGTGCGTTATAATTATTGGGTGTCTAAGCTGGACACGTGGCACGAACTGGCGCTCTATGCCTTGGAGGTGCTGGCCCGCCCTGCCGCCAGCATTTTGTCGGAGAGGGTATTTAGTGCCGCTGGGGGCTTAACTACTGTTAAGCGCATCCGCCTGTCAACTGAAAATGCTGACAGTTTGATGCTTACCCCACCAGAGGAAAGTGGCTTAACATGAAGGAACTTTAAATATAGCTTTTAAGGTGTATTGAATATACTGTATTCCCATGTACCCCTTCCTCTTCTCGTCCTCTTCCTCCTCATACTCCATCATATGAAACTGCTTATTAGGCTGCCCTCGAAGTTCACCAGCGGGCCCGGAACCATAATGTTTTAGACGGTCGGCTCACGAGCAGGCCCGGAACCATAATGTTTTAGACGGTCAGCTCACCAGCAGGCCCTCAACCATTAAGATTTAGACGGTCGGCTCACCAGCAGGCCCGGAACCATAATGTTTTAGACGGTCAGCTCACCAGTAGGCCCTTACCCATAATGTTTTAGACCAGGGATGGCCAACCTGAGTCTCTCCAGCTGTTGCAAAACTACAACTCCCAGCATGCCTATACTGCCTACAGCTATCAAACTATAGCAGGTCATGGTGGGAGTTGTAGTTTTACAACAGCTGGAGAGCCGCAGGCTGGCCATGCCTTTTTTAGACGGTCAGCTCACCAGCAGGCCCTCAACCATAATGTTTTAGGTGGTCAGCTCACCAGCAGGCCCTCAACCATTACGTTTTAGTCGGTCAGCTCACCAGCAGGCCCGGAACCATAATGTTTTAGATGGTCAGCACACCCATAGGCCCTCACCCATAATGTTTTAGATGGTCAGCACACCCATAGGCCCTCACCCATAATGTTTTACATGGTCAGCTCACCAGCAGGCCCAGAACCATAATGTTTTAGATGGTCAGCTCACCAGCAGGCCCTCAACCATAATATTTTAGACGGTTAGCTCACCAGTAGGCCCCCAACCATAGTGTTTTAGACGGTCAGCTCACCAGCAGGCCCTCAACCATAATGTTTTAGACGGTCAGCTCACCAGCAGGCCCGGAACCATAATGTTTTAGACGGTCAGCTCAGCAGCAGCATGTCACCCATAATTTTTTAGACGGTTAGCTCAGCAGCAGCACCTCACCCATAATGTTTTAGATGGTCAGCTCAGCAGCAGCACGTCACCCCTATTGTTTTTTGAGTGTCAGCAGCAGGCCATCAATCATAATTTTTCAAGGATGTGTCTGATGCCCTCCTTTATGTGTAATAAAGGGTGTATTGGAGTGCCTGTTCCTTGTAATTTTTGTCATCCCCTTCCCTTTGTGCATAGGCTTTATGAGTGTAGGAGTCCCACGACATGAACAATTGTACTACAATGTGAATGAGGCCCTCCTTTATGTGATATACCGGTTGTATTGGAGTGCCTCTTCCTTGTAATTTTTGGCAGCACTTGCGCTTTACGTACAAGTAAATATATGTTTCCTAACAATACTTCCTCTAAAATCGATGTTATATTCGGTTTTGGGGGGTATTCTTGTCATTCCGTAAAAGTGGTGTAATACTCGGACAACATCGTTCCCAGCAGCGACTTCGGTGTCCAAGATGCATCCAGACATCCTCCCCATGCTGTTCCCAAACCATTTTGGTGGTGTTTCCACCATTTCTCAACTTTCCCTATGAACCAGACACCCTCCCCTCTTCAGAGCAGGGGGTGCCTGGTTTAGTGCTTGGGTTCTCCCATTGACTTCCATTATACTCAGGTGCTCGGCCGAGCACTCGAGCACCACCTACTGTTCAACCAAGCACCCGACCATTACGGTGCTCGATCAAAATTAATAATAAATTATTTGCTTTACAGCATTCCAGTCCATCTGACTTGGCATTGAAACTTTTCTGCATAGGATTCCAACAGTTACTGCAATATCGGGCCTTGTAGCAGTAGTAAGGTACAGCAATTTCCCTATTGCTTTACTGTACTGAGTATTAGTTGGTAATAGGTTATCTTGGCTGTTCATTTCCTTCAGGTAGTTGGTTTCCATGTGAGACTTTACTGGTTTGGTGTCTTCCATTCGAAATGTTTCAATTATTTCTTGTATTTTATGCTTTTGGTTTACAAGAAAGCTACCTCTCTCTTAATCTTCCTCTCTCTCAATCTGGATGCTGAGGTAATTCTTTATGTCGCCAAGATCTTTGGTCTCAAAGTGCTGATTTAGGGTTTGCAGTATTTCTGCTTCATCCCCTTCTTGCTCAAAACAAATCAGGATATCGTCCATGTAAATAAACAGATAGATTCAGCTGTTTGCCAATGTCTTTGTGTATAGGCAGGGGTCTGCTTTACTTCTTTGAAAATCCTCATGTGTAAGCACTTCATTTATTTTTATATTCCACACTCTGGCTGCTTACTTTAGACAATATATACTCCTGCGAAGTTTCCATACTAGGTCTGTTCCATGTAGATTTGTTCTGTTAACTCGCCATGTAGAAACGCAGTTTTCACATCAACATGTTTCACTTGCATTTTCCTTGTGACGGCTACTGTCAGCAAAGTCCTCATTGTAGCGTGTTTGACTACTGGCACAAATGTCTCATCATAGTCCTTTCCATATTTCTGAGAATATCCCTTGGCCACGAGTCTTGCTTTGTATCGTTCAACTGTGCCATCTGCATTGTACTTCACTTTAAAAGTCTATTTACAGCCTATGGCTTTCCTTCCAGGTTGTAGTTCTGTAAGTGTCCATGTATTAGTGTCATGCATGGATTTTATCTCTTCCTTAGCAGCTTCTATCCATTTACTGGATTCCCCTTCTGAAAGCTGAGATATGTCTTCCCAGGTTGTGGGTTCGTTGGCACTGGCAGTGCTTGCCTTGTATGAGAGACGTACAGGTGGTTTACCTTTGTTTTCTCTCGTTGAGCGACTCGGTTCTGTGTCTGAGCTTGTGTCTGCTCTTCAGTACTGGTAGAGTCTGCACTTCAACTGTTTGTTTAGAAGTTACAGAGGTGGGCTGATCAGTGTCAGTTTTCTCTTCTATTCTTGCTTCTTCTGTTGTCATTACATTGTCTCTCAGATCTTCAACAAAACTTATGCTGTTGCTAATGGTAACCTTGTCTGTTTTGAGATTTAGGATTCTGTAACCCTTAACGTTGTCATTGTATCCAACAAACACACCTTCAAATGCTCTGTTTTGGAGTTTGGTGCGTTTTTCTTCTGGAATGTAGATAAACGCTTTGCATCCAAAAACTCTGAGGTGTTTTACACTTGGCTTCTCATTGTGCCACAGTTCATATAGAGTTTTCTCCACTGTTCTAGAAAAGAGTCTGTTCTGAAAATATGTGGCTGTCATTGCCGCCTCACCCCAGTGTTTTTGTGGTAGTCCAGAGTCTGTCAGCATACATCTGATCATTTCAGTCAGAGTTCTGTTCTTTCTTTCAGCTACCCCATTTTGCTCTGGTGTGTATGGGACTGTCTTTTGATGTTCTATTTCATTCTGTTTTAAATACTCTTGTATCTTATGTCCTGTGAATTCACCTCCATTATCACTCCGAAGTATGAGAGGCTTCCTCTGAAACGTGTTACTGGTCTTTAATACATAATCTTGGAATTTGTCAAGAACTTCACTCTTGTAGGTGGTAGGTGACTGTGTATCTTGAATAGTCGTCTATGAAAGTCACAATGTACCTATTGCCTCCAGGTGTAGGTGGGTTTAGGGGACCACATATATCACTGTGAACTAGGTCAAGTGGTCTAGAAGCTCTCTTGTGACTGACTTTGGGAAGTGTTGCTCTTGTAGCTTTGGATTTGATGCAACATTCACACTTAACAGTAACTGGACAGGGGGATACTGTTAGATCCTTTGTCAGATTCCTCTTTTGTAGTTTCTGTATGCATTCTGGGTGTCTGTGAACTAAGCGCCTGTGCCAGATGTGTATATAGTCATTGTGCTTATGTGTGCATAGTCTCACCTTTTCCTTCACTTTGTTGAGGTGACACAGATGATCATCCAGCTTGACACTTGCTATTGTCTGCTTGCCGTCCAGGATAGAACACTTGTCAACTTGGAATTTTACAGTGAGTCCTTTGGCTGTTAGACGCTTCACAGATAAGAGTCCTCCTTCTAGATCAGGAACATAAAGCACATCTTTCACTGGTATGGCTAAATTGTGTCACGCATCATCAGGGCATACAAGGGTTCCATGCCTATATACTTCTGCAAGTATTTTACTTCCATCTGCAAGGTAAATAGTTTCTTTGTTATTCAAATCAAGTTCTATGAAAAAACTTCTATCACTCGTCATGTGACTGGTTGCCTCCGAGTCGATGCACCAGCCTTGACATTTATGGTCACTTTAAATGTGGCATTCCAGTTTCCTTCCGATGGATCAGAGATTCTGGCTTTGACCTTTTGTTTGGTATAAGAGGGACACTGTCTCATTTGCTCTGCTTTCCATATAGTACAGTCTTTCTTTATGTGTCCCTGTTTGTGGCATCTAAAACCCTGGTCTCCTTCCTGTGTAACCTTGCATCTGTAGCTTTAAGAGCGGTTCTGGTGTCGTTTTCTGTGGAGTCATGCACTAATTCCTTTCTTCTCTGATACTCATCTATGAGCCTGGTTTTTACAAATGCTAGTGTCAGATCTGTCTTAGGCCGTGTCTACAGCGCATTGATCAGTGCAGTATAGGTATCGGGCAAACTGCACAACAGCATGGCTGCGGTGTGATTATCTGTTATATTCTCCCCGATTGATCTGAGTTGTGCAATCACTTCCAGCATGGCGTTTATATGCTCCTGCATGTCCTGTTCTCTCCTAAGCCTCATTTTATAAAGTTTCCGCAGCAGAAACAATTTGCCTTTTAAACTGGATCTTTCATGCAGTCTTTCCAGAACATCCCACATGCCTTTCGCTGTGCCCTTATGGCATATGTGAATAAGCTGATCATCCTCCACTAGTAAGCTTATGGTGGCCTGTGTCTGTCTGTTTTTCTTATCCCAATCCTGATCATTGTCCTGTGGCATCTATGTAGTGGTAACCTCCAACAAGTCATCTCTGGATAATAGTATTTCCACTTTAAACTTCCATAGCTGATAATTGTCATTGTTCAGCTTGGCCACTGAGAGTTTAACCTCTGAGTTTCCGGCCATTCTCCCTCCTTTATATATGAACAGTCTTTCTTGTCTACAGGAGATGTCTCTGGAAAGCTTCCTTATGTCGATCTCCACATCGGCCACACTGTCTCCCGTTCGGGGCTTTGTTCTGCCTTGCCTTGTCACTGGGCTTTATCCGGTCACTTGGCCCATAACCTGTTGCAGAGTATGGTTGCTGGGTGCAGCAGAGTCAGTTTAGATCAGACATTGTGGAGTAACAGGAACTGGGTTTATTGGAACATGAATGCAATGACTGGAGATCACCTTACATGGTGGATGGCAAAGACAGGAAAAGGAAATCAGAGAGTTCACATTAATGTAAGAGGAAATACAGCACATCATAGATGATGCATAGATAGACTACAAGTAAAGCATTAGTAACAGCAACATCTAGTGTCACAACAATAAACTGCAGTCCATCTAGCAATAGTCACTCAAACAATAGACTAAGCTAAAGTTGTTGTATCTCCAACAAATGGGTGGGATATGTAAGGCAGCAAGTGAGCATTCAGTTTTTTTAAGTTGATGTGCTAGAAACAAGAAAGCAAGGACAAAGATCTCAATGTCTTTGACAATGGTCAAATTGTGATGGACAGATGACTAGGTCAAAACAAATCCACAAGAGCAGGTCTTGTGGGGTGTTCCCAGTATGCAGTAGTTAGTCCATTCTATAGTGGCCACACTTTACAACTTATAGGACTTAAAGGATCTTCTGCTAACGTCTTGGTTCCAGATACCACAGAACATCTTCAGAGGTCTTCAGAGTCCAATCCTTTATGGGTCAGTGCTGTTTGAATAGCGCAAGGGTGACCTATAAAATGTCAGGCAGGTTGACATTTGTTGAGCAAATTGAAGCATAAGAAGCAGAATTTGATGCGAAGTTTAGGAAAAATTATATTTGCATGGCTAGCGTGATCATATGGTAGGTCCTTTGGCGGGTTTTTTTTTATCAAGATGGGAGCTGATGGCCTCTCTGCAATCAAGTGGATGAGGGGAATATACATATATATATATATATATATATATATATATTATTTTTTTTTTTTTAACCCTGAGAGCACCTGAATGTGTCAGATGCTGCGAACAGCATTGAAAGCTGCCATCTGAAGGGTTAAATGACATAGGTGGCGCTATCCCCCATCATTGCGCATACTCCATACAGTGATTAGTGATAAAGTAATTCGTAACAAATCGAATTTCTTGACGAAGTTCGGCGAAGCTGGCGAATTGAATTTTTTAAAACTTCGCTCATCACTAGTTTTATTGTTATGACTGATTGGTGTATAAATCCATTCAATTCACTGAAATCATATTTCAAACTTTTACAATGCCTTCCAATGTCAAAAATGAACAGTTGCAAATACCAGATAACATTTGTTATAAGAAAAATCATGAAAACAATAACAAACATGAAGTGAGACAACGCAAACCTCAGCCAGACAGAGACAAATCAGCAGACATCACACCACTGATTATGAGCGGCAATGCACAAGAACAACAAGGCCAGACTACAATTATGTAGAAGGCAAATGTTTACTGGGAAATAAATGCAGTAATGAGCTCCATCTCTTTACATGAAATCAAATTTAATAACATTTTTCCAGTTTTCATTACTGCACTTAACTTGCACTATACTGGCAAACTCATTACAGATGGAACCAAACTTGATATCTCCCCGAGGACTTGGTGTTTGCGTATATATATATTTATATATATATATATATATATATATATATACAGTATATATATATATTATGTTATTATTTTACGATACAAATAAGCATGAACATACCCTTCAATATACCCTTACTTTATGTACTTATACATATGCTTAAACAAGTGGTACTAATGTATAGCAATCATTCTAGATGGCCCTTGTAATGGTCATTGGATGTGAGACCACTGTGTCAACCAACCAGTTGAACTTTGGGCTAAACCTAAAGGCGTTATCCTGGAAGTTCCCTGGTATTCACCCTTTAACCCTAATACAGGGATCTGGACTTTGCTGCAGGAGAGCCACTAGGTAGCTACCTCCTGGATTAGTCTTGGTGTGGTTGACACCTGACTCACAGGGAGAAGAGACACTGGTGCAGCACACCAATGGATCAGGCAAAAGTCAGTAACAGGCCAAGGTCAGGGCAGCTAGATACAGTGAGCTGCCCTCCAGGGAAGTAGTCCTGGTGTGTTGGATGCGAGTGGCATACTGTGGCTAATGTTGAGCAAAATTAGGTTTGAATCATAGATCCGAAGTTGCTTTGGTCAAAACTTTATTTGCTGTACGGAGATCTGTCTTTGAACTGCATTCAAATGTATGGGCGCCGTCAAAGTGAAATTCATCATCTCGAAGTTTCACAAGACTTTGTTAAATAACTGTGGACATTCACTATTCAACTAGAAAACAATTTTAAAACTGGGATCCAAAGTCGTCTTCGGTACCCAGGTACCAGTAGGTACTGAAGCCAAATTCGGGTCCCAGTTTTAAAATTGTTTTCAAATTGAAAAATGTAAGTCTGAATTTATTCGAATTCGAGATAAAGAATTTCCCCTTTGTGGAGCCCATACATTTGAATGCTGTACGGAGACAGATAAAAATTGAAAACACCCCTAAACAAAAAATATTAATAACATTGGTATCGCTGCTTCTGAAAAATAAAAATTTGAATAAAAAATAATCAAGTCACACATACTCTAAAATGGTATTCAGCTCCATAGACAGAAATATAAAAAAAGTTATGGCTGTCAGAATTAGAGATTCGTATCGAATCTTGGGAATTTTTAGCTGCGAAGCGAATCAGAATATTAGGTGATTCGCTTCGGTTTTGAACGCATTCGCTACGTAGTTTGTCCTATCAATTATACGCTATTGCTACGTATAAGTTACTCTATACGCTGTTGCGTACGAATTCATTTCATTTGCGATGCAGACTCCTCCCTGGTAGCTCCGCCCCCTTCTCCAGCGCGCGAGGAAGACGAGGCAACTCAGGAAATTAAGATGGCGACACAGCGAGGCCCTGACTGGGGAGGCATGGTGTGGGGCACCAACCCCCATGAGGAGAAGGAACCGGATGAGATCTACGTCTCTCAACATGTCCAGCAGCCTAAGAAGTCGGGCACGGCGGAGGCGACAGGAGTTCCCGCTCTGCCGCGGAAGGACTACTCCCTTTGGCAAATTCAATGGTCCCCGAGGCTGTCACCCGGAACACCCTGACACTCTGGGAATACAAAAAGCTGGTAGAGGAGTGGGTTATGCAGGTTTTGGAGTACCCACGGTCCGGTGACCCTAAGCTGGAGCGCCGAAGGGGTACCGTTATTTGGTTCAGCGTGGAACAGGGAGTAGGTTTTATCGGCGATGAGGAGACGGCGGAAGAATTATACGTAAACCGCCGTTCTGTAAAGTGGCCATATCTTCCGCCCATCCGCCACAATCTCCACGCAGGGGATTACGTGGAATATACCCCCATGAAGAGCCTCCAAGGCCCATTTGCTACTGGGGTGAAACTCCTTAAGCGGCCAGCTACTCCTGCAGCGCCCCCGGAAGACTGGACTGAGGAGGCCCAGGCCGCAGAAGAAGCTCGGTGTTCCCATGAGACCAATGATGGGACTCTGCGATCTGAGGAGAAATCCCAAGCTCAGCTGGAACCCCTAATACCATATTTGCCACCGCCGCCGATCCTTCATGTGGGACAGATGACCACCAACAGTTTTGTGTACTAGCCATCGGTGGTACAATATCAACTGCCATGGCAGGTGCAGGCCACACAGTCCGCCGCTCGCGGAAGACCATTAGCAGAGCCCTTACAGCCGGAGATTCTGTCACCTTGTATGCCGGCGGGAGGATCTGGCCACTACAAGGTAATGGGCAAGGCCCAAGTTGCCACGGCCTCTGCCAGTGTGACCGCCCGGTCACTACCAAGACCATTTCTGAGAGGTCGGTGGGGGTCTGCTGCCGCAGCCAGTGTCGCTTTCATGAGGCAGGAGCGCCCTCTCATGTCTTTTAGCTCCAGCAGCAGTAAAGAGGACCTGCAGGCCCTTAAGTAAGGATCCTGCAGCTTTTATGGGAGCCACAACGTGGACTTAACTGGAAGGGTGAGCACTAGTTGGCGTGTGTTTTTATTTTTGTTGCCCTGCGTTTGTCCTCACCCAGATGGACATGGATTGTCAGGACTCCCCCCATCAAAAAAATGTTTTAACCAAGTTGCGCATACGTGCGCCTCATCCCTTTTTCCCCCCTTTTCAGGTTATTGGGGAGCCCCTTGAAAGAGGGTTTTTTAAGGAACCTTTGCTGCTATTTTTTTTACCCATTTGGATTACAATTTTACCTATGTGGATTACAAATTGCTACTGAGTTTGGGACTCTGCTCCAGTTCTATGACAAGCGTCAGAAGAAAAGAGACTTAAATGTGTCCGTGAGCAGACTAGATAGGTGATATTTAAAATGTTTACATTATACCTATAATGTATTTGCACTATATTGCTTGCACTGGATTGTTTGCACTAATGTTTTTACCTTTCAGCAAGGTTTTCAAGTATGTTGCCCATTGTGTGTATTTCTTTACAGGTACCGCAATGTGTCCTCATATTCACTTTATTGTATGGTGCATGGTTGTACTATGCACTTAGCCGGATAGACAGCACCTTACTTGTTCTACCTCAAATATACATACTGCCTCTGAGGGCGATTTCAGATCTGACCATTTACGCTGGATCTGGCCCGGGGTCCACAAGGTGTCGAAACGATGGCGCAAGCCTCGGATCACCTGCTGGATCACCTGCTTTTTATGCTGGTTCAGGTGGCGGTGTGTGCCATCGTAAATCGTAATCCTGGCGGTCCATCAGGCGGACTATGTATTTCAGCTGTGCAGCAGAGCTAAATGATGAGGATTGTCTGGATGCCATTTTCGAATATTCGCTCTGCCTCTGAGGATCCTGCGTATTACGTAATTGCGTAGACAATAGTACGCTGAGGATTCGTAAGCTATTTGTACGCTCATGGGTACGTCTTCTAAGAAGTTGCGTATATTTTTTAAATGTACGTTCGATATTAGTGCGCGAATGTTCGCTAATAGCACATAATAACATATATTTTGTACGCAAATACAGCAAATCTATTTGTCGAACATACGAATCTTAGGAAACTTCGGCGAATGTTCGGCGAATAATTTTTTGAATGATTCGCTCATCTCTAGTCAGAATATAGTGAGGCAAAAAATTAATATTTCAAAGTTTTTTTACATTTTTGTAAAGTATTAAAACTAGAGATGAGCGAGCATACTCGTCCGAGCTTGGTTCTCGTTCGAGTATTAGGGTACTTGTAAGTGCTCGCTGCTCGGACGAGTATCTCGCCATGCTCGAGGAAATGGCAACTTCCGCATCGTGCTTTTTTGGCGCCTATAAACACAGCCAATCACAAGCCAGGAGACTCTACGGTACACCTAGCATCACGTGGGGCCCTTACATGTCGATAGCAGGGGTTGGCTGGCCTGATCAGGTGACCCTGGAATATACTAGTGACTGGCCGCGGTGCTTGGCTCAGATGCCGTCTGGATGTCGTTAGGGATAGAGCTGCTGCCTTTCAGGGAGAGTGTTAGGGCCTGCATTTAGTTCTCTGTTAGGCAGGAATCACCCACAAAGAATCCAACAGCCCTTCTAAGGGCTAGAAGACATTTTTTTTTGTCTCCTGGCTTGGCTGGCTGGCACTAGTAGTGCAGCTATCGCTATATATAACCCCCTTTTTTTATGTTATATCTCAGTGATACAAATCCATTGCACACAGCAGTGTGGAACCATTCTGTGTGTCACAGTTCAGTACACTCACTACTTTCTGTCCAGGTGACACTTTCTGTACGTCACTGAATACAACAAAGTCTTTTGCTGCCTGTCACGTGTATAGCTTGATCCCAAAAATCTCTGTGCGACATTTCTCTGGGTTGCAGTCAAAATAGCCACCGTCAGTAGGGTGTCAGTCAGCTCTACGATAGTTTCTGCACGTCACGTTCCAAAAAAAAACAAAAATCCAAAACAAAATATACCAAAAAAATTAGTTTTTTTGTTGTTTTAGCTGAGTGATACAAATCCATTTCACACAGCTGCGTGTAACCTTTCTGTGTGTCACAGTTCAGCACACTCACTCCAATCCGTATATTCTGTCCAGGTGACACTTTCTGTACGTCACAGAATACAACCAAGTCATTTGCTACCTGTTACGTATACAGCTTGATCCTAAAAATCTCTTTGCGACATTTGTCTGGGTCGCAGTCTAAATAGCCACCGTCAGTAGGGTGTTAGTCAGCTCTACGATAGTTTCTGCACGTCACGTTCCAAAAAAAAAACAAAACTAAAAAAATATATAAAAAAAATTAGTTGTATGTGTTGTTTTAGCTGAGTGATACAAATCCATTTCACACAGCTGCGTGTAACCTTTCTGTGTGTCACAGTTCAGCACACTCACTCCAATCCGTATATTCTGTCCACGTGACACTTTCTGTACGTCACAGAATACAACCAAGTCATTTGCTACCTGTCACGTATACAGCTTGATCCTAAAAATCCCTGTGCGACATTTGTCTGGGTCGCAGTCTAAATAGCCACCGTCATTAGGGTGTCAGTCAGCTCTACGATAGTTTCTGCACGTCACGTTCCAAAAAAAAAAAAACTACAAAAAAAATATAGAAAACAATATATAAAAATAATTAGTTGTATTTGTTGTTTTAGCTGAGTAATACAAATCCATTTCACACAGCTGCGTGTAACCTTTCTGTGTGTCACAGTTCAGCACACTCACTCCAATCCATATATTCTGTCCAGGTGACACTTTCTGTACGTCACTTAATTAAACCAGACTGAACAAGTTTGTGGGTTTCAGTACACCAGGCCCGATTTTTTTTTTTTTTTTTTATATCATACACTTATATACAGAAAATGTTGAACCCCAGGGCTAAGGGTCGAGGGCGTGGGTGTGGGCATTCAATTACTGCAGGGGGCAGAGGCCGTGGTCCTGGGCAGGGTGAGACACTACCTGCTGATGAGGGAGCTGTGGAACGCCGCAGAGCTACACTCCCTAGCTTCATGTCTCAACTTACAGGGACACGTGGTAGAGGACTGTTGAAACCACAACAGTGTGAACAGCTGATCTTGTGGATTGTGGACAATGCTTCAAGTAATTTGTCCACCAGTCAGTCTTCCACGCAGTCCACCCACGTTACCCAAGGGAGCACTCCTCTGGCTCCTCCACCTCAACCTCCTATCCCCCAGTCTGCCCCCTCCCAGGAAAATTTGGAATTCGATCCGGCATACTCTCAGGAACTGTTTTCTGGACCCTTCCCAGAGTCACAAACCACTTCTCAGGTTGCTGCTGACCTCGTTCCCGATGCCCAAGTTTTCCAACTGTCGCAGTCTGTGGGTGATGATGATGATCATGATGACAATGTTGAGTTAGTGGAAGAAGTTTGTAAAGAGGTGTCAGACGATGAGGAGACACGGTTGTCAGACAGTGGTGAAGTTGTTGTCAGGGGAGGAATTCCGAGGGGGGAGCAGACTGAGGAATCGGAGGATGACGAGGTGACTGACCCAAGCTGGGTTGATATGCCGAGTGAAGACAGTGCTTCTGAGGCGGAGGCGAGTGCTGCACCAGAACAGGTTGTAAGAGGCAGTGGTGTGGCCAGAGGGAGAAGCAGGGCCAGAGCTGGTGCATCAGCAGCAACTGTTTCACATAGTGAAGCTCCCGTGGCGAGGCCTAGATGTTCGCAAGTCTGGAGGTTCTTTAAAGAAAGTGAGGATGACCGACGGACTGTGGTGTGCAACCTGTGCCACACCAGGATCAGCAGGGGTGCCACCACTACTAGCCTAACCGCCACCAGCATGCGCAGGCATATGAGTGCTAAACACCCCACTCAATGGAACCAAGGCCGTTCACCACCTCCTGCGGGTCACACCACTGCTCCTTCCCTGTGTCACTCGCTGCCTCTGCTAGTCAACCCCCTGCCCAGGACCCCGGCACGAGCGCCTCCCGCCGGAAAACCACACCTTCGCCTCCACGATCCTCCACAGTGTCCACCAACGTGTCCCAGTGCAGCGTTCAGCTGTCTTTACAGCAGACGCTGGAGCGCAAGAGGAAATACAGTTCCACCCACCCACATGCCCAAGCCCTCAACGTCCACATCTCCAAATTGCTTAGCCTGGAGATGCTGCCCTATAGGCTGGTAGAGACCGAGGCCTTTCGCAATCTCATGGTGGTGGCTGCCCCTCGGTATTCGGTCCCCAGCCACCACTATTTTTCCCGATGTGCCGTCCCAGCCCTACACCAGCACGTGTCACAGAACATCATCCGTGCCCTGACAAACGCTGTTTCTGAGAAGGTCCACCTAACCACGGACACGTGGACAAGTGCTGCCGGGCAGGGACACTATATCTCACTGACGGCACATTGGGTTAACTTGGTGGAGGCTGGGACCGAGAATGACCCTGGGGCCGCTCATGTACTGCCCACAACGAGGATTGCGGGGCCTACCTCGGTCATGGTCTCTCAGACGTACTATGCCTCCTCCTCCCACGACCCCTCCTCCTCCTCCACCGAATTACCATCCGTGGGCACGGCGCCTTCAGTCGGTAGCTCTAGGCGCAGCAGCAGTGCCGTGGGAAAGCGCCAGCTGAGCTTAGGTGACAAAAGGCACACTGCCCAAGAGCTGTTACAGGGCATCACGGCGCAGATCGATGTGTGGCTGGCACCGCTGAACCTCAAGCCAGGCATGGTTCTGTGTGACAACGGGCGTAACCTGGTGGCGGCTCTGCAACTCGGCAGACTAACACATGTGCCATGCCTGGCCCACGTGTTCAATCTCATAGTTCAGCGGTTCCTCAAGACATACCCCAATCTGTCTGATTTGCTCACCAAGGTGCGCCGCATCTGTGCGCATTTCCGCAAGTCCACCACAGATGCTGCCACTCTCAGGGCAGTGCAGCGCCGCCTACAACTGCCCACTCACCGACTGTTGTGCGACGTGCCCACGAGATGGAATTCCACATTAAACATGTTATCCAGAGTTTACCAGCAGCGCAGAGCGATTGTAGACTGCCAGATGTCAACTTCCACCAGAACTGGTAGTCAGGTCAGTCAGATTCCTCAAGTCTACAATGAGGAGTGGACGTGGATGTCTGATATCTGCCAGGTGTTGAGCAACTTTGAGGAGTCAACACAGATGGTCAGCGGCATGCCGCCATTATCAGCCTCACCATCCCGCTGCTTTGCCTGTTGAAAAACTCACTGCTCAGCATCAAGTCGGATGCTTTGCGCTTGTCACAAGAGACGGTGGAGGAAGATACGTCGCTTGATAGCCAGAGCACCCTCCGGTCTGTTTCTCAGCGCGTATCGGAGGAGGGGGATGAGGATGAGGAGGAAGAGGATGAGAATGTCGGCGAGACAGTAGAGGGTACCAGTGCTCAGTCCTTAACTCTTAAGCGTGCATGGGCTGAAGAGGAGGACTTGGAGGAGGAGGAGGAGGAGGAAATGGAGAGTCAGGCCAGTGAGGAGAGGGAATTCTTGCGTGTTGGGACTCTGGCGCACATGGCAGACTTCATGTTAGGCGGCCTATCCCGTGTCCCTCGCGTTAGAAGAATTTTTTCAAACACCGATTACTGGGTGTTCACTCTCCTGGACCCACGGTACAAGCAGAACCTTTCCACTCTCATCCCTGCAGAGGAAAGGAGTATGAGAGTGAATAGATATCAACAGGCCCTGGTGCACAAGCTGAAACAATTCTTCCCATCTGACGCCGCTAGCTGCAGAGGGCATGGTTCTGTGGGCCAAGTAGCGGGGGAGAGGAGGCGAGCAGGCAGCTTGTCCAGCACTGGCAGGGGAACGCTCTCCAAGGCCTTTGCCAGTTTTATGTCACCCCAGCAAGACACTGTCACCTGTCCCCAGTCTAGGCAGAGTAGGGGGGAGCTGTACAGAAAGATGGTGAGGGAATACCTAGCTGACCATACCAACGTCCGTAGCGATCACTCTGCTCAATACAACTACTGGGTTTCAAAGCTGGACACGTGGCCTGAACTGGCGCTGTACGCCTTGGAGGTGCTGGCCTGTCCTGCCGCTAGCGTGCTGCCAGAGCGGGTATTCAGTGCAGCTGGTGGCGTCATCACCGATAAGCGTACACGCCTGTCAACTGACAGCGCTGACAGGCTGACGCTTATTAAAATGAACAAAGCCTGGATTTCACCGGAATTCAAATCTCCTCCGGGGGAAAGCAGCTAAAATTTAACATTACTCATGTATCCGATTTCTCTTCTCTACTCCTCCTACTCCTCCTCCATATCGTCTTTGCCTAACGCTGACCAAAAAAATGCCATTTTTCAGAGGTCCAACTGGCACTCTTTTACCACAGTTTTTCAGGAGGGCCCCCTACAGGCCCTCTCTTCAAACTATTTTTCCGGAGGTCCATCTACAGGCCCTCTCTCCAAACAATTTTTCCGGAGGTCCACCTACAGGCCCTCTCTCCAAACAATTTTTCCGGAGGTCCACCTACAGGCCCTCTCTCCAAACAATTTTTCCGGAGGTCCACCTACAGGCCCTCTCTCCAAACAATTTTTCCGCAGGTCCACCTACAGGCCCTCTCTCCAAACAATTTTTCCGGAGGTCCACCTACAGGCCCACTCTCCAAAAATTTTTCCGGAGGTCCACCTACAGGCCCTCTCTCCAAACAATTTTTCCGCAGGTCCACCTACAGGCCCTTTCTCCAGTTCCATTTTCCAGTTTTATTTGCGCAAACTGCATAAATTTTATTTTTGGGATAAGTGTGAAAAATAATATTACCTGCGTATCTATATTGCCCAACATTGGATTTGGTAGCAACTAGAAGACCAAACACATGCTGCCCACAGGGTTCCTCAAATTCCTGGTCCACAATGTCAAGGAGCTCGAGGTTCTGTTGATGAGCAACAAGTCCTTCTGTAAAGAAATCGCCCACAACGTCTCCATCTAAGAACCTAAAGACCATTGTAGAGAGAGTGTGGCACAGCTCGCCATCAAAGTGACGAACCCCAACGCCAGACTGCGAAGCGAAGATAACGAATAAATATCTCTGTGGTTATTTGTGCTAAATAAAAGTTAAATAAACACAAAAAAAAAAAAAATTGATCTGTTCCTGTGCCTGATCCACCCAAGTTGAATCTGTCCCATCATGTGAAAGTTCCCCCAAGGAGTCCCCACTGTAACTTGCTTCCCATACAACTACCTCACCCCCCGACACCTGTGTCTCGCCATTGTCCACCACCTCCTCAGACAACACTGGTAAATCCCCACTGTCAGCACACGGAGACTGCAAAAGGTCTGCGAATTGGGGCAGAGAATGTTCTGGCTAGCACATCAGAGAAGGGGTGACTATGGGGTTCCAGGGAGTACGTGACCACATGCAATCTCCATCTAAAAAGTCATGCCACACTTGATCGAGCTCATAATTGACAATTGTATCGGTTGATGCTAAATTTTTAAGTTGGGGTCCTGCGTCGTCATTCTAACTACATCCGGCTGTTGTCACCACCACACACGCTAGCCCAGGAGGCACTCCTCTGGCTCTTCCAGCTCAACCTCCTTCCCCCCAGCCTGCCCCCCCCCCTACAGGCCCTCTCTCCAAACAATTTTTCCGCAGGTCCACCTACAGGCCCTCTCTCCAAACAATTTTTCCGGAGGTCCACCTACAGGCCCTCTCTCCAGATCCAGTTTCCAGTTTTAATTGCGCAAACTGCGTAAATTTATTTTTGGGATA
>ONZH01002500.1:0-21682 GCA_900303285.1 Rhinella marina
GGTCTTCCCCGCCCCACCAGCAATCTGTCAATCCGATCCGCGATATGCCGAACCTGAGCACCCGGGAGACAACACACTGTTCGGCATTCACGGTCTCGGCGACAGATGACCCTGTCTGGTCCGCCTAATTATAGAGTCCCCTACCACCAGCATCTGTCTGGCCTTTGCTGCTCTCCTGTTCCCATCCTTCCTGCAGCGGTCATCCTCCTGGTTTCTAGGAGAACGGCCTGCTGCAGTGTCGCTGGTCCTGGGCTTTCATCCCTAATATCAGCCAACAGGCATATTTACTAGGGTGTTCCAGCTCAGGACTAGCCTCCCTGGCACTTTTCCCTCTACCCCTTCTTACTACATTTACCAGCTGCTGACCTGATAGTCCTGCTCTTGCCCATCTCCTCCCTCCTCCTCTTCACTGACCCCAGCCAGTGCCTGCACTGTGAGGTCTAAGCCTCTCTCCAGGTGTTCAATGCCCCTAGTATGCCAAGCTGCCTATTTAGATCCAAGATCTGGGCTTCCAAATATGCAACGTGATTGCATCTAGTGCAAATGTATTCACCCATGAATGGTTCTTCAAGGCATGCATACATTGCACAGGGCACACACTTAGTAGCATTGTCCATGGAGCACCTGCTAGATGGGGATATACAGTACAGTACAGAAAAACAGTAAATTTATGATTAGGGTTTGCTGTAGCTGGAGGACTACAAATCAAGTTAACACACAAGGAAAATCTCTCCCACCTTACTTTTTCCTCCTTGTCTTAAACTCCGGTTTTTTAACTCCACTTATACACAGCCCACTTGCAAAGCAAGCCCAAAGTCAGAGCAAGCTCTATAAGAGTTTAGCTATGTAATTTATAGCACCTGGGATTGCTAACCACTCCCCTTCACCAGGTACACAGCAGAGAAAAAAAATGGGTTTAAATGTTATAACCAAATGCAACCACTAAACAAACAAAGACCTTTGCAATCAACTAGACAGTTATTTGCAGTCACTCCCACAAATTCACACTCAGTACCAGCACTCCGGTTTTTTAACTCCACTTATACACAGCCCACTTACAAAGCAAGCCCAAAGTCAGAGCAAGATAGAACAATAAAAAAAAAACCGGGTTAGATATGGCGATAGCTGCACTACTAGTGCCAGCCAGCCAGCCAAGCCAGGAGACAAAAAAATAAATTCTTCTAGCCCTTAGAAGGGCTGTTGGGTTCTTTGTGGGTAACATAGTAACATAGTAACATAGTAACATAGTTTATAAGGCCGAAAAAAGACATCTGTCCATCCAATTCGACCTGTTTTCCTACAAGGGTGATTCCTGCCTAACTGAGAACTAAATTCAGGCCCTAACACTGTCCCTGAAAGGCAGCAGCTCTATCCCTAACGACATCCAGATGGCATCTGAGCCGAGCGCCGCGGCCAGTCACTAGTATATTCCAGGGTCACCTGATCAGGCCAGCCAACCCCTGCTATCGACATGTAAGGGCCCCACGTGATGCTGGGTGTACTGTAGAGTCTCCTGGCTTGTGATTGGCTGTGTTTATAGGCGCCAAAAAAGCACGATGCGGAAGTTGCCATTTCCTCGAGTATGGCGAGATACTCGTCCGAGCTGCGAGTACTTACGAGTACCCTAATACTCGAACGAGCACCAAGCTCGGACGAGTATGCTCACTCATCTCTATTTATTATATTATTTATTTGTTAAAAAGAAGTTTTTATTTATTACTAAAATATTCTTGAAAAACCTGTGTTTTGAGTGTTTTGTAAAACCTTTAACACCTTCCTGATTCTGACATAGTGTGAAGAAGACAAAGTTTTTTTTTTCCCACGGCCATTTTCCCATATTAATGAACACAGCGGTGTCTGCCGGCCAAAGTATTACTACATTACATACACTCCTGTTCACTGATTACAATTGACAGAGAGAAAAATAAAAAAGGCTTGGCTTGTTTGGGCAACAAGCCTGTACATTCTACCTTAACATAAGCAGTGAAAATTATATATGAGCTTTTTATGGCTGCCCCAGCCAGTAGTAGTAGGGGACGGGGTATATCAGCATAGAGTGATAGGTAAAATAAATACAACAGACTGCAGTGTTGTGTAACAATGTCCGCTAATATAACGTGTACGAGAGGCAGAGGCAGTGTAAAAAAATTTTTTTTTAAATATATATAACACATATATATATTTTTTTTTTTGGAGGGGGGGGGCTGAGGCTCCAAAACAAACTTAACAATACTAAATAGAACTATTAGTAACGTTAACTAACAACAGCTACTCTCCTACTAAGCGTAGAAAACGGAGGTGTAAGTAGACAACAGTGTTTGGTTTTGAAATTGGGTTTTGGAGACTTCGGGTTCGCACAGGCCATGACATGACACAAGACATTTGGCTGTAAAATGATGGCCCGGCTGACAGCAACAGTGGGAAGACACTCAGACTATTCTGTCTCATCTAAGGCCTCATCTAATCCCCACCAGCATCAGCAAGAGGAGTATGAAATTTGGATGTAATCCAGCCATTATTGATTTTTATAAAGGTATTTTTTTGAACACTGCCCGGTGACAGATTTGTCCTTTTGGGTGTCACCCCCCCCCCCAGCGGCACTTGAGGCTGGGCAGGAAAGAAGCCCTAGTGCATAGTGGGACAGTTCCAGCCACTGTTGGCCTCAGGGAGACTCTGGTCCTCTATTACCGCTGGATTATAAAGTGGGCTTCGGTGGCTTCTTTTTTTAGAAATTGCCGAAGAGACACCACTAGGAGGGAACACTGAAGCCCGAGAGGTGGCAGAAAATGACGGGGTTTGCTTGAGTGGAATGGTGGAGCAAGACGAGTCTGACCCCTGGCTACATATGGATACTGTATCAGCAGATGACAGCAGATCATCCAGTTGAGACTGAGATGAGCGTGCCATCCACTCCACTACCTCATCTACTTTCTCCTCTGGTGGAACAACGGCCAAGTATTCCAAATACTACTAGTAGATGCTCCAGCTACAAGTCTTTTGGCACTGCTGCCCTGTGCTACCTTCTCCTTTTTTTTAAAGCTCAAAGTCTGGCTGGAACTGGACCCCTTTTGCTTATCCATTCCAGACATTTTTCAATTCACTCTGTGGCCCTGCAGCTGGTCTTTGTCCCTGTATCTCACTGTCTCTCCCTGTCTCTCTCTCCCTGCTTGATTAAATACTAGCCCTGAACTGGCCCTGCAATTGCCCTGCAGTATCCCTGATATGTGTAATATGGATTCCCAGAGCTATTATATCAAATTTTCACAAAACAGGTCTCAGAACTTCACACACAATGCTTCTGCTCGTCTCAGCAGTCGCAGCAGAAGTGATGCATCCCTGGCTTACCGAGCCTGAGCCAATCAGAGCAAGCCCTGCCCAATAGGTCAGGTGACCGCTTTCTTCCTGGGCTTTTGCGCACGATAAACAAACTAACAGTAAAAGTTTGCTAATGAATTGAATTCATATGCAACAGCGTATACAGTAACTTATACGCAGCAATAGCGTATAATTTATAGGACAAACTACGTAGCGAATGCGTACAAAGCCAAAGCAAATCACCTAATATTCGGATTCGCTTTGCAGCTAAAAATTCCCAAGATTTGATACGAATCGACTAATCGATTAGCTCATCTCTAGTCGACAGCCTCCTCATAAGAACAAATCAGGTTAGTTTGACAGCTTCTGTTCTTAGTAAAACCATGTTGGCTATCACTTATTATATTATTGACAGTTATATAATTCTGTATGCAGTCCTGTAGACGGCCCTCAAACATTTTTCCCACTATGGATGTTAAGCTTACTGGTCTATAATTTCCTGGTGAAGACCTAGTACCCTTTTTGAAAATGGTCACCACATTCGCCTTGCGCCAGTCTCTTGGTACAATGCCTGTCATTAAATAATCTGTAAAGAATCTGAAAAGAATCCTTTAGAACTCTAGGGTGTAGTCCATCTGGACCTGGGGCCTTGTTCACCTTTAATGTTTTTAGCATATTAAGGACCATATCATACCATATAGTCAGTCAGGTAATTATGTTATTTGAGGCATTTCCACCAGTGGTACCACCCTCATGAGTTGCCCTCTCTTCTTTTGTATATACAGAGTTTAAAAAACCCATTTAGGAGCTCTGCCTTCCCTCGATCCCCACTGACCAACACCCCGTTACCATTATTTAGGGGTCCTACATGTTCTCTCATGTTTTTTTTGCATTTGTGTATTTAAAAAATGTTTTGGGGTTGTTCTTACTTTCTTTGGCCACCTGTATTTCATTGTGTATTTTTGCTGATTTTATTACCCCCTTACATCATTTATTTAGTTGTTTATACTTTTTGAAGGCTATAGCTGTAACCTCCGATTTGTATTTCTTAAAGGCCCTCTTTTTGTTATTTATTGCACCTTTTTACACTCTACACAAGCCATGTGGGGTTTAATTTTATTCGCTTGTGCTTGTTATCTCTAGGAACTTATTTAACAATATACTTATCCAAGGTAGATTTAAAGCACTCCTATTTAGCATTAGTGTTATTGAAGTGCAGCGCTCAACCCTGGGAAATTTGCCTTTTTAAAATTAAGTGTTTTTGTCCTACCGACCCAAGTTTGTTTTTTACAGTTAAGTTGGAATATAACTATATTGTGGTCACTGCTACCAAGGTTTTCATGGACAGTGACATTTCTCACAAGCTCTGTATTGTTCGAAATTACTAGATTCAGAAGAGCATTGCCTCTAGTAGGATCTTCTACAAACTGGCCTATAAAATGATCCGGCAAAAAGCTAAGGAATTTTCTCGGTTTTGCAGCAGAGTCAGAACCATGTTCCCAATCTATGTTTGGATAGTTAAAATCTCCCATTATCACTACTGTGCCGACCTGCGCCGCCCGCTCCATTTGCACATACAGTTGATCTTCTATCTCCTCCGTGAGATTAGGGGTCTATAGATCACACCAAGAATTATTTTTTCATTATTTTTTTCCCTCTGAATTTCCACTTACAAGGTTTCAACATCCTTACAACCTTCATCCACAATTGTTTCTTTCACACTTACTTTCATATCACTCCTAGCATACAGACATACACCACCACCTTTGCATTTATCCCTATCGTTTCTAAAGAGTGTAAAACCCTGAAGATTTATAGCCCAATCGTGAGAAGAGTCCAGCCATGTCTCAGCAACACCAAGAACATCAATATGTTTCTCCAGTATCAAGGCCTCAAGCTCTCCCATTTTGCTTGCTAGACTTCTGGCATTTGTGAACATACATTTTAAATTGTCATCAAATTTTGCACTTTTAGGAAATGTATTTTTTTATTTTTTAGATAATTTTTTCCTCCTTCAGATTTGGTTTGCGAATGACGGATCTCCTTATCCACTTTTCTAATGCTCCCCCCACCATCCATTCCTCCCACCAATATATTCTGACCCCTCTCTAACCTGTCTACCTCCATTTTTTTAGCCTCATCCTCCCCCCTCGTCCCTAGTTTAAATGCATTTCCACCCCATCCAGAATTCTCTCCCCCAACACAGCAGCTCCCCTTCCATTGAGGTGCAAATTATCTGTGGAAAACAGTTTGTACCCCAGAGAAAAGTCAGCCCAGTGGTCTAGGAACCCAAACTCTTCTGCTCTACACCAAGACTTAAGCCATGCATTTAGCTCCCTAAGCTCCCACTGACGGCCCTGTGTAGCGCATGGCACAGGTAGTATTCCAGAGAAGACTACCTTGGAGGTCCTTCCCTTCATTTTGGAGCCAAGTTCTTTAAAATTATCCTTAAGGACCTTCCACCTACAATTTATTTTGTCATTGGTACCAACATGGACCACGACAGCTGGATCATCCCCAGCCCCTTCCAGTAATTTATCTACCCATTCCACCACATGCTGAACCCTGGCACCAGGGAGACAGCAAACCATTAGGTTGAGGCGGTCTTGGCGACAAATTATTCTATCCGTCTTCCTGATTATAGAATCCCCTATAACCACTAACTGTCTAGGCCTACCTTCACTGCCATCCCCCCGACTACTAGCTGGGTTGTTCTCCCAGCTGTTAGGGACAACAGTATCCACTAGGACTGCCATTTCTGAAACTGACACTCTTGACAACTTGGCAATTTTGCTTGAAAGCACAGAAACAGAATTGGCCTTCCTCTTCTTGGATCCCTTTCTACTCCATCTAACTACATTAACCCAGCTACTTGCCTGTTCCTGATGATCTACCAACTGATCTCCAACTTCCAAATCTACCTTCACTTTGTTTTTTGTCCCTCTCTGGAACTTTTGGGGGTCTGATCCCCTTTACAATGCATTACAATACTGTACATCTGTATTGTAATGCATTGGTTGTAAGTGTATTACACACTGTAATACACTTACAGCTTCCTGCCTGTGAGGGTTGCCTTCCCTGCCATCGGGTCCTCGTCACAGCAGCGCGGGGACCCGATGGACATCACAACCCGATAGGATACTGCACGTGCCGTGGTCAGCGCTGACCGCAGCAGTGCGAGGGTTAATGCGCCAACATCGATGTTTTCACCGATGCCGACGCATTCAGCAGGGGTCCGGCTATCTGTGACTGCGCCACCCGATCAGAGTGCCATAGCAGTACGGCGCTGGGATTTCTGTCCCAGTTTTCAACATCGTACCTGTTCGGCACTGGTATCCTAAGGGTTAATAAATAGGTTTTCTGTTTACCCCTTTAAGAACATCAACCTCACTTAGAATGAAATGTTTTAAAAAATACGACTGGTAGTGTTAAGTATGTATGTAAATGAGTTTATTATGATAATTATAAATATGACTAAATGGAATTTAAGTTGCTTAGTAAGCGCAATGGTTAAATTGAAAAAAAAAGCAATAAGCAGTCATCATTTGTAATTCCATGTCTTGCAGTTGCCACCTTATATATAGATAGGATATTTTTCTAAAACAAGTCTTCACGAGTCTTCTCTGCCTGCAAATATTCAAACTTTTGGTTCGATTGCCTGTGAATAGAGTATCTGAATTTCCATTAACAGCGGATTTGAAATGCTTTGGTTTTTTTTTATTCTAAGCGGTGGGGAAAAGCAGTGAAGCATCCTGTAATTAGACTGTGAATTATGTTTTTCCGTACTGTCAGCATAAGGCAGCTGTACACGGCCAAAGAATTTCTAGTGGGCGTCTCTCGTTTTTATTTTCAGGGCCTTATTGTCTGGCAGCTGAATGTGTTTGGGTAAGGAATGGATGTATTCAGAAAATATGTACACATTTCCATTTTACTGGGTGGTTGCTGGAAACTCCTTACTGAGTGTTCAATGTTGACAACACAGTATGGCAGAAAAAGATATTTTTTTTGCATGCTTTGCTATTACCGTGTATATTGTTCAAGATTAGAAGGATGTTAGTACTAAATAAATTAGAATACATAGTTTTAGATTTTAGGATAAAAATATTTTTTCATATATTGTAATCCCACTGATGTAGATGTAAATGCAATAATGTATATTATTAAGCTCCTTTTTTCCATGAAAATGTATTCCTTTTCATTACATTTAAATAATGAGTGTCTTCCTTGCCATTCAATTTACTGCTTAATGCTCATCTGATATATTACTACAATCACTGAAAATACAGCTTTTCACATTAGTAACTAAGCTACAAATCTGAATAAAGTCAATTAAATGTAACTTATTTGGTGTGTTGATAATATTCCTTGGAAGAATTAATGTGAACAAAATATGTTTAGATTTTGCAAGGACGTTATTCCAAATCATTTAACATTTACTTAACTGGTGCTGACATATTCTTATGAACATTTGCCCATATCCTAAATCAGTGAGTGCATAAATTAACCATTCCATTAGCAACTACTGTATATATGAAGAATAGTTTGAGAGAATTAACGTACTCTATCCAGTTTAGAGAATGTACATGCTTGAGACCACATCTTATGTGTTTTAGAGTGGTTTCACAAGTCTTTTGTAACTTCTTTTTTAGAAGAATAAAATGCTGTGACCAGATGTGACAGACTTCTGAATAAAAAATTATAAAATATCCTACAAACACTTTTCTTGTAGTGGCATTCCTAGCTCTTTTTACCTCCTGCATTTTTTTGAAATTGCAACATGCTCTAAGTGTGGCATTTTGTTTTCCAGACATTTTCACATAGACTTTTCTATAGGAATAAAAAGTCTTAAAGGGGTTGGCCACTTTGTTAGCACTTATTAAAACTCTAAAGAAAGCAGGGAGACAATAAACTTCCTAATATATCTTCTGCAGCAGATCTGCCTGGTTCCTTTGCTATTGGCAGCCACACCCCCTCTGTGCTGCTCTCATAGCTGCCTGGCTCGTCCATGCCTGCAGTGCACTAGTCCATGGAAGGACTGTGCTGCTCCTGGGTCCTAAAGGCACCCTGCTAGTGTCAGAGAAGTTTCCTTCTGCTGTGACTGCAGTCCTGACTATACAAGGCTGAAGGGGCTTATCAGAGAAACATGTTAGAAGCTGAAATAAAGAAACTTTGCAAGAGGAAGAGAGACTGAGGAGAATCTGTGATGGACCTCACTGACTACAGTGATGTAGCAGAGCCAGGAAGGTGCTGTGGACAACAAAGTGTGAGCAATTCTAGTGTCTGTCCTGTCTATGACCACTCTGCAATGTGATCTTATCACAAACATGTTTATTCCAGCCAGACCAACAGTGATAGGTCAGTGATAGCAGCAGTCACTGATGTCATCTGTAAATATGTGCCCTCTCCTTCCTGCACACTGTATATAGTGATATATGATGCCCCCAATACAGTGATATGTGATGACCACTTTATACTGTATATAGTGATGTGTGACCCCCTGTATACAGTAATAGTTGACCCCACCACCACCACCATACACTGTATATACTGATGTGTGACCCCCCACCACCACTGCATACAGAGATCTGTGAACCCCTGTACAGTGACCCCCTTTATACTGTATATACAGATGTGTGACCCCCTGTACATTATATATAGTGATGTGTGACCCCCTGTACATTATATATAGTGATGTGTGACCCCCTATACTTTATATATAGTGACTTGTGACCCCCTGTATGTTATATATAGTGATTTGTGACCCCCCGTACATTATATATAATGATGTGTGACCCCCCCTGTACATTATATATAATGATGTGTGACCCCCTGTACATTATATATAGTGATGTGTGACCCCCTGTACATTATATATAGTGATGTGTGACCCCCTGTACATTATATATAGTGATGTGTGAACTTCTGTACATTATATATAGTGATGTGTGACCCCCTGTACATTATATATAGTGATGTGTGACCCCCTGTACTTTATATATAGTGACTTGTGACCCCCCTGTACGTTATATATAGCCATTTGACTACACTCATTTTCCCTTTTTTCCCAGATGAAGGGTAGTCATATATTCATAGATGATTGATGGGCTGTCAGCTGGGAGCAGGTCGTATGATGATAGACAGGAGGCTCCTCTGTATGTCAGCAGATCGATTTGTGCAGTCTGTGCACCTAAACAGAAATCTATGACAGCTCAGAGCTGCCATAGATTTCTGGCTTCATTTGAGTCAGAAAACTGGTGAAAATGAACATAAATTTGTTGGGGTGACTGGTCACACCCTGTCTCTGCCATTGTCACACCCTTTAAAAAAAAAAGCGCAGTTAAAAATTTGCAAACACATAGAGAGAGATTTATTAAAACTGATGTAAAGGAAAACTGGCTTAGTTGCCCATAGCAACCAATCATATTCAGAACCAAGCCAGTTTTCCTTTACACCAGTTTTGATAAATCTGTCCCATAGTTTGCAACTTTTTAACGCCATTTTTTAGAAACAAGGGAATTGATAACTCCCCCCTCATTTTGTTTTTGGCTTACATCCAGTGGCACAACTAGAAATGACTGGGCCCCACAGCAAATTTATGAAGAGGGTAACCGCCCCCCCCTCCTTTACTGTTGGGACTGGGGCGTTCTTTCTATTGCTATGTCTGTACAACAGTTATTCACTGATAACTGGGTTTTTTATATTATCTAAGGGGCTCTTGTCTCTATGGGAACACAGTTGGGTGGGGAGGTCATGTGACTGTTCCTCTAGACATGCTTGCTGCAGTGCATGCTGGGATTGTTACTTTCACTTTGCAGCTGCTCCTCCCACACAGCCTGTCTGAGAGAGCTCCTCCAGGGAAGTGTGTCATGGTGAACAGGTTAGATAAATGACGTACAGCCAGTACATGTCACCTGAGAAATACTTCATAGTGTTGGCTATTGTCTGGGGGAACTTTGGATTTTTGATACTTAGGGTGGCCAACCCCTTTAAACATTGCATCACTAAAAAATGCTACACTAGTGTTGCTGGAGCACCAAAGTGCAAGGGATGTTCGAGTGCTCTACAGAGCACCAGAGCACAATGGAATTCAATGGTAGAACCAGAGCATTTAACCAGGCACCCGCTGCTCTGAAGAGGGGAGGGTGTCTGGTGCACAGGAAAAGGTCAGAAATTGATGGAAACACCACTGAAATGGTTCGGGAACAGCATAGGGAGGATGCCTGGATGCATCTTGGACTCTCAGGTCGCTGCTGGGAACGATGTTGTCCAAGTGTTACGTTACTTTTTACAGACTGACAATAATACTTACAAAACCGAAGACATAATCGATTTTAGAGAAAAAATGATAGGAAACATTCTTTCCTGTATATTTACTTGTATATAAAGTGCAAGGACTGCCAAAAATTACATGGAAGAGTCACTCTGATACAACCTGTACGTAAATCACATAAAGGAGGACCCCATTCACATTGTGGTACAATTGTTCAGGTAGTGGGACTCCTAAACTCATAAAGCCTATGCACTAAGTGAAAGGGCTGCCAAAAATTACAAGGAACAAGCACTCCAATACACCCTTTATTACACATAAAGGAGGGCATCATACACACCCTTGAAAAATTATGATCGATGGTGACCCTCAAAAACAATAGGGTTGAGGGACTGCTGATGACCCTCTAAAACATTAGGGGCAAGGTCCTGCTGGTGACCTTCTAAAACCTTAGGGGCAAGGGCCTGCTGGTGACCCTCTAAAACATTAGGGGCTAGGGGGGGCAGAGCCTGGCAGCAGAGCGAAACGCACATGGTGCTGTGAGCTCTGAGCAGGGCTGAGTGGTTATGAGCAATTTGAGCTATCAAAACCAGCTGAAGATGGGTAAATCATCAAGGGATAGAGCCAGAGACACTCCAGGTCCTCTCAAAGCCGGGTCCAACCATGGAGAGATGGACAAATTTGTCTGCAAACATCGCAGATGGCGGGGAAGCATGGAACCAAGATGGCGTCGAGAACAGAGACACAGCCCGCCTCGGAACTATCCGCGGACTCTGACAGGGAGAGCAAGCAGGAAGAGGAACATGCTCAAGACGAACTACCTGTCTCTAGAAAGGTCTGCGGAAAGACATGCTTGACATCAAGCGTGACCCGCGGCAGGTTAGTGAAAGATTGGACACTTTAGAAGGCCAACATGATATCATAGTGAACCATAGTACAGCTGTGTCCCACAGCCTTGACAGAGCACATAAATCTATTATAGAACCTGGTGGAAGACCAGGACAATAGAGGCCGCCGCAATAATCTGAGGCTCAAAAGCCTACCGGAGTCCATTGGGATAGAAGAATTGAGCACATCCGTTGGAGACTTATTTAGCATGTTATTAGGCCCCGACTCAGGAGTTGATCTTACTATGGACAGAATCCACAGAGCTTTGTGTCCCCCTCCAAAACAAGGAGAACCACCAAGGGATGTGATATGTAGGCTTTCCAGCTTCCAAGCAAAGGAACAGATTATGAAAGCATCCAGAGCCAAACCGGCTATAACATTTGCTGATGCAAACATCTCCCTCTTTCAAGATCTATCGCCAATTACATTACAAAAAAGAAGGGTGCTAAAACCCCTGCTACATATCTTGCGGAGCAAGCACGTCCTTTATAGATGGCTATATCCCTTCGGCCTACTCATTAATGCTCCAGGCCGCAAACTAGTAGTAAGATCTCCAGCGGACTTACCCACAGTATACGATACTCTGGAAATCACTCCATTGGATATCCCTGACTGGAATTTTGCAAAAGACCTGACAGATCTGCCGGAACTACCCGTGGTTACACCGTGGACTCCAGTGAGCCGGGCAGCTGACAACAGAGGAAAGAGAAGATCAGGGATCATCTCTCCAAAACGCCTAGCGATTGACATGGAAGGACAATGACCACCTCTAATGTCTGCCTACAGCTTACTTCCCTCACACCCACTACTCTGGCTTGACAGCTTAGCCTAGCGGCAGCTTTATAGATCTCCAGATAAGTCATTTAAAATTGCCTACATAGCTTATCCTTCTACATTTATGTTGGATATTAGTTTGTTTTCTTTGTTTAGATGCCAAAAACTCTATGCAAATATGATACAGCACCTTACTAAGTATTAACACTTTGTTATATAGGCATCATATGTGTTACCCATCTGAATATATTTGCTCGTTGACCTAATATCGGACCCTGATTATGGTCCTTTCCTCCCCCCCTAATACTTGAGATGTTACCTGAGAATTTTCAATACTTACTGAATCTTTGTCACATGCAAACATATGCTGTTATCCTTGTTCTTATCCCTCCCTGCCCTTCTCCCCACTTCCCTTCACCAACCCGTAGAGAGGTCAGAGATATGGAAACTCCACATTTATGGCTTTGCTTATGATATGTGATATGTTATGGCTACTATAAATGTATGCACTTTTAACGTCCGAGGGTTCAATGCACCGGCTAAACACACTCAAATATGTCATTTCTTAAAAAAAAAACAGAAGGTTCACATTGCCTTCATTCAAGAAACACATTTTAGAAAAGACCACATACCACGTTTGTCTCATATGGTATATAACCAGGGGTATCTGTCACAAGGGGGTAGACAAGGGTAGTGTGCCCTGAGCTAACCCCTCCTTCTCTCCCTGCCTACTTGCCTCAAACGGCCCTAGGTAGCCGCGGACAACCACGAAGGCGGTCCCTACACTGTATAAGTGCGCAGGAAGGGAGAGGGTACACAGGGACAGACAAAACACAGACGTAACAAAACACAATATAGAATGGTCAGCTAGCAGGGTCAAAACACAGGAGGTCACGTAAATACCGAGGGGTCAAGCAGAGAGAAGTCAAAAGTCCAAAGTCCGAAATCCAAATCCAAGTAAACAATCCAATAACTGAGAACGCACAAGCACTGATCAATGGTGTAAGCAAATCACAGGCATCTGAGTGAGGCAGTTGCCATCTTTAAATAGCCCGCCCAGGATCATGTGATGTGGCCAGCATCACATGACCTGAGGCGGAGCAAGCTGTCCAAACAATATGTAAAGTAGCCATGTGGTGTGATCAGCACCACATGGCTAAACCCAAACAGAGAATTAACTCATGAAGTGCTGGCTGACAAGACCAGCACTTCAATTCCCTATTGCTCGTCTCTAGGGGGGCGGAGAGGTCCGGCGATGTCGTGCAGAGGGAGCGCGACGCCGACCTCGCGTGACAGTACCCCCCCCCTTCACGAGGGGCCACCGGACCCTTACCAGCGGGAGCAGGCTTATCGGGATGCTGCAGATGGAAATTCCGAATGAGAGAGTCGGCATGCATCCTAGTCAACGGCACCCAAGATCTGTCCTCCGGTCCAAATCCCCTCCAGTGTACGAGGTACTGGAAGGAATTACGGACCCTCCTCACATCCAAGATTCTGGCAATCTCGTGTTCTACCCGTCCCGCTACCTCAACCGGAGGTGGAGGCTGTTCCTCAGGACCAACAGGAGCAACGTAAGGTTTAAGCAAGGACACATGAAACACATTATGGACACGAAGGGAGTCGGGCAAGCCTAACTCAAACGAAACCGGATTGATCACCTTGGTGATCCTGTAAGGACCAATATAACGCGGTGCAAACTTGTAAGATGGAACCTTCATATTAAGATTCTTAGTGGATAACCACACCTTATCCCCAACCATAAAATTCACAGCCTTAGACCTCTTTCTATCAGCTTTAACCCTTTGAACCTCTTGGGCCTTTTCCAGGTTCGATTGAACCTGTGCCCAAACTGTGCACAGTTCCTGGGAGAAATCATTAACCTCTGGGACAACCGATGTAGATGGGAAAAAGGAGCCAAAACGTGGATGGAAACCCATGTTACAAAAGAACGGCGACACTCCAGAGGACGAATTGACACGGTTATTAATGGCAAACTCATCCAGAGACAGGAATCTGACCCACACATGTTGGTTGTCTGCCACATAACATCTAAGATATTGTTCAACAGATTGATTGAGACGTTCAGTCTGACCATTAGTCTCTGGATGAAAGGCTGATGAAAAGGACAAAGAAATGTTAATCTTATTACAGAACGCCCTCCAGAACCTAGACACAAACTGTACCCCTCTATTAGAAACGATATTCTCAGGAACACCATGCAGTTTAACAATATTATCCATGAATATAGATGCCAAGACCTTAGCAGAGGGTAATTTACACAAAGGAATAAAATGACACATTTTACTGAACCTGTCAACTACCACAAAAATCACAGTCTTACCCTCCGAGCATGGCAAATCCGTGATAAAGTCCATGGACAAATGTGACCAAGGTCTACTAGGTATGGGTAAGGGATGTAACTCACCCATAGGTCGTCTCTTAGAATTCTTGGACCTGGCACAAGTGTTACACGCAGTTACAAAAGCTTGAATATCCCTGGAAATCGATGGCCACCAATACTGCCTCGAAATCAACTCCTTAGTGGCATGGATACCAGGGTGTCCACATAAAACAGAATTATGACACTCACCCAGCAGTCGTAAACGCAAATGAGCTGGCACAAATAATTTGTCATTGGGGGTACCAGTAGGAGCGAGATGCTGTCCTGCCGAGATCTCAGAAGCGAGGTCAGGTGCGGTGGCGGCCACAAAGATCTCAGCTGGAAGGATGGGTTCCGGAGGGGCGTCAGGAGGTTGATACGCCTGGAAACTTCGGGATAAGGCGTCCGCTTTAACGTTCTTGCTTCCGGGTCTGAAGGTAACAGAAAAATCAAACCGGGTGAAGAACAAAGCCCACCTCGCCTGCCTAGGGTTCAAACGTTTAGCGGACTCCAGAAACAATAAATTCTTATGATCCGTGAGGACCGTGACACGGTGTAATGCCCCTTCTAAAAAATGACGCCATTCCTCAAATGCCCACTTAATTGCCAATAACTCCCTATTACCGATATCATAGTTCCTCTCAGCAGGCGAGAACTTGCGGGAAAAGAAGGCGCATGGCTTAAGATTAGTTAAGGTGGAAGATCCCTGGGACAGTACAGCCCCCACACCGTCTTCTGATGCGTCCACCTCAACCACAAAAGGCCTACTCTGATCCGGCTGGATTAGCACAGGAGCATTAGTAAAACACCACTTTAACCTTTCAAAGGACTCAATAGCTGCAGGAGGCCAATTACCCAGATCGGTTCCCTTGCGGGTAAGATCAGTAATTGGCTTGACCACCAACGAAAAATTTTTAATAAATTTGCGATAAAAGTTCGCAAATCCCAAAAATCGTTGGAGCGCCTTCAGGGAGGACGGGTCGCACCCAATCAAGGATGGCCTGCACCTTGACAGGATCCATTTTGAACGAGAAAGGGGTCAAAATGTATCCTAAAAAGGCCACCTCCTGAACACCGAAGATACATTTCTCCCCTTTGACAAAAAGCTTATTTTCACGCAAAACCTTCAGTACCTGTCTGGTGTGGGAGACGTGGGATTCCCAATCAGCAGAGAAAATAAGAATATCGTCAATATAAACAATCATAAATCTCCCAATAAATGCTCTGAAAATATCATTAACAAAATTTTGGAAGACGGCGGGTGCATTACTCAACTCAAAGGGCATTACTAAGTACTCATAATGACCTTCAGGGGTGTTGAATGCCGTCTTCCATTCGTCTCCCTCTCTGACTCTGATCAGGTTGTATGCCCCCTTCAATCTAATTTAGAGAACCAGCAGGCACCCTGAACCTGATTCAGTAAATCAGGGATAAGGGGCAGCGGGTACCTGTTCTTAACCGTGATCTTGTTTAGTTCCCGGTAATCAATACAGGGCCTCAATCCTCCATCCTTCTTGCCAACAAAGAAGAAACCTGCCCCCATTGGAGAGACTGAAGGCCGAATGTGACCCTTGGCCAGGCTCTCCTTAAGATAATCCCTCATACATTATCGCTCAGGAGTGGAGAGATTATAAATGCGGCCCTTGGGATACTTGGATCCCTCCATTATGTCAATGGCACAATCGTACTGCCGGTGAGGAGGAAGGAAATCAGTCTCCGACATGGAGAAGACATCCGAAAATTCTCTGATAAATTCGGGTAGGACGAGAGACTCCGCGGTACCTCCTAGCTGCAGTACAGATTTGCAACAATTGACACAATCATGTCCCCATCTTTCTAATTCACCTGCTGGCCAGTTGATCACAGGGTTGTGAGCCTGTAACCATGGCAGCCCTAACACGAGGTCAGCAGGTAAATCCTTTAAAACCAGAAAGGAACAAGTCTCAGAATGGGAGATTCCCACAGTTAGGGTGACGTCAGGAGTACAAAACTCCACTCTCCCATTGCGCAATGGGGTGGAGTCGAGGGCCACAATTTGAATAATCTCCCTTAGAGGGACTATCCGTATACCCACTGATTGTACAAAATCGAAATTAATAAAATTAGCAGCGGAACCACAATCAACAAATGCTTGACCAACCCCCTTAAGTTGGTCATAGGTAACAGAGATAGGTAGTAAAATTTTTCTCCTTACCACCGCTGGAGTTACCTTACTCCCCGCTGGGGATCTCCTAGAGGGCGGAAGCTGGGGACACTGCTGGAGCCAATGGTTCATCTCACCGCAGTAAAAGCAGGCTCCCTTCAGACGTCTCTGTTCCCTTAAGGTTCCTCCTAACTGCATGGGCTCCTCCGGAACCCTGGTGGAAGATGGACCTGGCATAGGATTCTCAGGCAGGATGGCCACAGGAGGAGTGCTTGACCGTTCCTTCCGTCTCTCTCTCACCCGACGGTCCAACCTGACTGCTAGGGTCATGGTCGCTTCTAAGGAGTCAGGAGTAGGATAGCCCACGAGAAGGTCCTTCAGTTGGTCAGAAAGCCCTGCCCTAAACTGGCTTCTTAAAGCCGGGTCATTCCAACCAGAAGAAACACACCACCTCCTAAACTCCGCACAATAATCCTCCACAGGACGGTTACCCTGCCGAATGTCCCTGAGCTGGGCTTCAGCAACAGCCGTCAAGTCAGGCTCCTCATACAGTAACCCAAGAGCCCTGAAAAAGGCGTCCACCGTCTGACGGCTAGGGGAGTCTGGGGGTAACGCAAATGCCCACTCCTGCGGATCACCCTGCAGCAGAGAAATAATTATTTTGACCCGCTGCTGCTCGGTGCCCGAGGAATGAGGACGTAGATCAAAATAGAGCTTGACACTCTCCTTAAAGGAATTAAAAAATTTTCGATCTCCAGAAAACCGATCCGGCAGCTTAATATGAGGTTCCACACTAGGATTGGAAGTGGAAGGGGCCACTACTGAGGAGGATAGTAGCTGCCCCTGATGTTGGAGCCTATCAGCCAGGCCCTGCAGAGCTTGAGCCATACCCTGGACCTGCTCCGTGAGGGCCCGCAACTGATCCATAAGTTGGGCCTGTGATTCTGTCACGAGGGGGTAGACAAGGGTAGTGTGCCCTGAGCTAACCCCTCCTTCTCTCCCTGCCTACTTGCCTCAAACGGCCCTAGGTAGCCGCGGACAACCACGAAGGCGGTCCCTACACTGTATAAGTGCGCAGGAAGGGAGAGGGTACACAGGGACAGACAAAACACAGACGTAACAAAACACAATATAGAATGGTCAGCTAGCAGGGTCAAAACACAGGAGGTCACGTAAATACCGAGGGGTCAAGCAGAGAGAAGTCAAAAGTCCAAAGTCCGAAATCCAAATCCAAGTAAACAATCCAATAACTGAGAACGCACAAGCACTGATCAATGGTGTAAGCAAATCACAGGCATCTGAGTGAGGCAGTTGCCATCTTTAAATAGCCCGCCCAGGATCATGTGATGTGGCCAGCATCACATGACCTGAGGCGGAGCAAGCTGTCCAAACAATATGTAAAGTAGCCATGTGGTGTGATCAGCACCACATGGCTAAACCCAAACAGAGAATTAACTCATGAAGTGCTGGCTGACAAGACCAGCACTTCAATTCCCTATTGCTCGTCTCTAGGGGGGCGGAGAGGTCCGGCGATGTCGTGCAGAGGGAGCGCGACGCCGACCTCGCGTGACAGTATCATAGTATCTCTCCATCTGGAACTTCTAAAGGTGTATCTATAGCGATACATAAAAATACTCCGCTGACCCATTCGACCCTTCAGGACGTTGAGGGCAGATTTTTGTTTGTTAAAGGCCTACTAGGCACGCAGAGAGTAACATTAGGGAATTTATATGCCCCCAACACAGCACAAGCAGACTGGTTGGACCATACACTAACCCTATTTAGGTCCTTTGCTGACGGCTTGGTGATTGTGGGAGGCGATATGAATGTAGCCTTAAACCCGACATTAGATACCTCAGTAGGTTTCTCGTCTATATCTCAAACAGCGTTAAGAAAAATCAAATCTCAGTTAGCAGGTGCGGAGCTAGTTGATGTCTGGAGAGCACTTAATCCCTCATCTCGGGATTATACATTCTATTCTGTAGCACATACCTCGTATTAAAGGTTGGATTACATATTTGTTCCACCACAACTGCTTACAAGGTGCTCTCGGACATCAATAGGTAACATACTGTTATCAGATCACGCGCCAATGTTCCTTTCACTAGAAATGGCCTCACTTCCCAAACCCTATTTTACATGGAGACTGGATGAGACTCTGCTGAGTAACCCAGATAATGTTAAACAGATGGAGAACCAATTAAAAGAATACTTTCTTTATAACAAAGATACAACTATGTCTTCGGGTCTGGTCTGGGAGGCACACAAGGCTGTTATCAGAGGCCATATCATATCCTTAGCCGCTCACCTTAGAAAAGAGAGAGAAGGCACGATACTGGAGTTACATCGACAAATCCAAGCTTTGGAACTTTTACATAAAAGAAAAATCACTCAGTCACAGACAATCAGCAGTTACCCACTCCACAGGAAGTTACCGTGAAGTTTGGTGAGTGGGCATAATCACGCATTTGCAAATATGTGTAACCAAGGACTTCCTTTTTTATCTTTAGTCGGCATAGCGCCACATATATCCAGATTTACTTTTACCCCTATTGCTTATTACATGTTGTGCAACTATATATCCATATATTTTTGTATTTCTATAATTTTGCTTTATGGATATGCACTTATGAAAATATATATATTTATCGCTGGTCCGAATTTTCTATTGTTGTATATAATGGGCCCCGCAAACCCTTTTGGACCTAGCGACGCCCATTCACCCAGGACTTCCTGATAGGATTCCTATTTAGCTGGTTCCACACACCCTGAATAATGGAGACTTGGATTTAGTCTGAACAGAGGCATAGATGAGTGTAGGAACCCACTCCACAGGAAGTTACCGTGAAGTTTGGTGAGTGGGCATAATCACGCATTTGCAAATATGTGTAACCAAGGACTTCCTTTTTTATCTTTAGTCGGCATAGCGCCACATATATCCAGATTTACTTTTACCCCTATTGCTTATTACATGTTGTGCAACTATATATCCATATATTTTTGTATTTCTATAATTTTGCTTTATGGATATGCACTTATGAAAATATATATATTTATCGCTGGTCCGAATTTTCTATTGTTGTATATAATGGGCCCCGCAAACCCTTTTGGACCTAGCGACGCCCATTCACCCAGGACTTCCTGATAGGATTCCTATTTAGCTGGTTCCACACACCCTGAATAATGGAGACTTGGATTTAGTCTGAACAGAGGCATAGATGAGTGTAGGAACCCACTCCACAGGAAGTTACCGTGAAGTTTGGTGAGTGGGCATAATCACGCATTTGCAAATATGTGTAACCAAGGACTTCCTTTTTTATCTTTAGTCGGCATAGCGCCACATATATCCAGATTTACTTTTACCCCTATTGCTTATTACATGTTGTGCAACTATATATCCATATATTTTTGTATTTCTATAATTTTGCTTTATGGATATGCACTTATGAAAATATATATATTTATCGCTGGTCCGAATTTTCTATTGTTGTATATAATGGGCCCCGCAAACCCTTTTGGACCTAGCGACGCCCATTCACCCAGGACTTCCTGATAGGATTCCTATTTAGCTGGTTCCACACACCCTGAATAATGGAGACTTGGATTTAGTCTGAACAGAGGCATAGATGAGTGTAGGAACCCACTCCACAGGAAGTTACCGTGAAGTTTGGTGAGTGGGCATAATCACGCATTTGCAAATATGTGTAACCAAGGACTTCCTTTTTTATCTTTAGTCGGCATAGCGCCACATATATCCAGATTTACTTTTACCCCTATTGCTTATTACATGTTGTGCAACTATATATCCATATATTTTTGTATTTCTACAGTCCTTGTATAGGTATTTTATTGTTGTCTGTATGGACTCCATCCGAAACTTTTTGTATTTTAGAAAACTGTTTAAATCCCTTAAATTTATTATTAACCTGAAGGACCCGTCGGGCTTTGGTACCGTAAAAAGTGAGGAATAGAATCCTTTTCCTATTTCTGCTCTGGGTACTGGTATCAATACATTTTTCTTTAGAAGGGAATTTACCTCCTGGAAAACCGCCAAATCTCTTGTGGAGTCTGGGGATAACTTTATGACTTTCAATCTTTCCGGTGGGAGTGATACGAATTCTAAACGGAAACCTTCTCTTATGATGCTTAGAATCCAAGGACTGGCTGAGACTTTTATCCATTCCTGGACATAATAAGAAAGTCTGCCTCCCACCGGAAGAAAACCGTCATTGTTGATGGGGCTTAGCTGTGGAAGAAGAACGGGTATTGAAGATAAAACCTCTGTCCTTCTTATTTCTGTTATCTTTCCAGGTACCTCTCCTATCTGACCTTTGAAAGAACCGCTTGTTCTTCCGAAAAAACTGCTGTTTTCTAGGTGGCCTGTTTTGAGGAAACCCCTTCTTATCATCAGAGGCTTTCTCTAACAGGTCATCAAGTACAGACCCAAAAAGAAAATCCCCTTGGCAAGGAATAGCACACAACCTGTTCTTTGATCCAGTATCACCTGACCAGCTTTTGAGCCAAATAGCCCGCCTAGCGGAGTTAGAAAGAGCCGCCGATCTAGCGGATAACCTTAATGCGTCAGCCGATGCATCAGAAATAAAATCGACTGCTTTCAAAACCGTGGGAAAAACAGTAAGTAGCTGGTCTCTGGGTGTTTTATCCCGTATGTGAGTCTGTAACTCCTGGAGCCAAAGTTTTAGCGACCTGGCCGTAGAGGTAGTCGCGATGTTAGGCTTAAAAGATTGTGCAGAGGCCTCCCAGACTTTTTTGAGATATAATTCGGCTCTTTTGTCCATGGGGTCTTTTAGGACTCCAAGGTCCTCAAATGGTAACGCTGACTTTTTTGCCATTTTAGCGATCGGGGCATCTATTTTTGGTGATCTGTCCCAGCAAGCTGATTCTCCTTCCTCAA
>ONZH01002501.1:0-18894 GCA_900303285.1 Rhinella marina
TTTGAGAATGACACAAATCTTCTATTTTCACATGATCTGCTGCCTCTGGTTTTTATGTGTGTTTGTCAGATGTTTTTATCACATACAGAAATATAATTGCAATCATATTATGAGTAACAAAAGCTTATATTGACAGTTAGAATGAGTTAATGCAGCAAGTCAATATTTGCAGTGTTGACCCTTCTTTCTTCAGGACCTCTGCAATTCTCCCTGGCATGCTCTCAATCAACTTCTGGACCAAATCCTGACTGATAGCAGTCCATTCCTTGCACAATCAATGCTTGCATTTTGTCAGAATTTGTAGGTTTTTGTTTGTCCACCCGTCTCTTGATGATTGACCACAAGTTCTCAATGGGATTAAGATCTGGGGAGTTTCCAGGCCATGGACCCAAAATCTCTATGTTTTGTTCCCTGAGCATTTAGTTATCACCTTTGCTTTATGGCAAGGTGCTCCATCATGCTGGAAAAGGCATTGTTGATGGCCAAACTGCTCTTGGACGGTTGGGAGAAGTTGCTCTCGGAGGACATTCTGGTACCATTCTTTATTCATGACAAAGACTGTGAGAGAGCCGATTCCCTTGGCTGAGAAGCACCCCACACATGAATGGTTTCAGGATGCTTTACAGTTGGCATGAGACAAGACTGGTGGTAGCGCTCACCCTCGTCTTCTCCGAATGAAGCTGTTTCCAGACGTCCCAAACAATGGAAAAGGGGATTCATCAGAGAAAATGACTTTCCCCCAGTCCTCAGCAGTCCACTCCCTGTAACCTTTTGCAGAATATCAGTCTGTCCCTGATGTTTTTTCTGGAGAGAAGTGGCTTCTTTGCTGCCCTCCCTTGAGACCCAGGCCTTGCTCCAAGAGTCTCCGCTCACAGTGCGTGCAGATGCACTCACACCTGCCTGCTGCCATTCCTGAGCAAGCTCTGCACTGCTGGTACCCCGATCCCGCAGCTGAAACACCTTTTAAGAGACGGTCCTGGCGCTTGCTGGTCTTTCTTGGGCGCCCTGGAGCCTTTTTTGGCAACAATGGAACCTCTCTCCTTGAAGTTCTTGATGATGCGATAGATTGTTGACTGAGGTGCAATCTTCTAGCTGCGATACTCTTCCCTGTTAGGCCATTTTTGTGCAGTGCAATGATGACTGCACGTGTTTCTTTAGAGATAACCATGGTTAACAGAAGAGAAACAATGATGCCAAGCACCAGCCTCCTTTTAAAGTGTCCAGTGGTGTCATTCTTACTTAATCATGACAGATTGATCTCCAGCCCTGTCCTCATCAACACCCACACCTGTGTTAATGGAGCAATCACTGAAACGATGTTAGCTGGTCCTTTAAGGCAGGGCTGCAATGATGTTGAAATGTGTTTTGGGGGATAAAGTTCATTTTCTAGGCAAATATTGACTTTGCAAGTAATTGCTGTTAAGCTGATCACTCTTTATAACATTCTGGAGTATATGCAAATTGCCATTATAAAAACTGAAGCAGTAGACTTTGTAAAAATTAATATTTGTATCATTCTCAAAACTTTTGGCCATGACTGTACATGGAGTATATACGGCCCCTATTTTACATGGAGTATATACGGCCCCTATATGTACATGGAAGTATATACGGCCCTATGGAGTATATACCGGCTGGAGTATATACGTATGGAGTATATACGGCCCTGTATGTACATGGAGTATATATTGGTATGTACATGGAGTATATACGGCCCTATATGTACATGGAGTATATACGGCCCTATATGTACATGGGTATATACGGCCCTATGTGTACATGGAGTATATACGCTATATGTACATGGAGTATATAGTATATACGGCCCCTAATATGTAATACGGTAATGGAGTTATATACGGCCCCTATATGTACATGGAGTATATACGGCCCTATGTGTACATGGAGTATATACGGCCCTATATGTACATGGAGTATATACTGCCCTATATGTACATGGAGTATATACGGCCCCTATATGTACATGGAGTATATACGGCCCTATATGTACATGGAGTATATACGGCCCCTATATGTACATGGAGTATATACGGCCCCTATATATGTACATGGAGTATATACGGCCCCTATATGTACATGGAGTATATACGCCCTATATGTACATGGAGTAATACGGCCCTATATACATGGAGTATATACGGCCCTATATGTACATGGAGTATATACGGCCCTATATGCCATGGAGTATATACGCCCCATATATGTAGGAGTATATACGGCCCTATATGTACATGGAGTATATTACTGTCCTACATGTACATGGAGTATATATGGCCCTATACGTACATGGAGTATATCTGTCCTATATGTACATGGGGTATATACGGACCCTATATGTACATGGAGTATATACAGCCCCTATATGTACATGGAGTATAGCGGCCCTATATGTACATGGAGTATATACAGCCTATGTACATGGAGTATATACTGTCCTATATGTACATGGAGTATATACTGCCCCTATATGTACATGGAGTATATACTGCCCCTATATGTACATGGAGTATATACTGCCCCTATATGTACATGGAGTATATACTGCCCCTATATGTACATGGAGTATATACGGCCCCTATATGTACATGGAGTATATACAGCCCTATATGTACATGGAGTATATACAGCCCTATATGCACATGGAGTATATACTGCCCCTATATGTACATGGAGTATATACTGTCCTATTCGCCGCTCGCTCAGGACGACGCTCGCCGTATATACTCCATGTACATATAGGGGCCGTATATACTCCATGTACATATAGGGGCAGTATATACTCCATGTACATATAGGGGCCGTATATACTCCATGTACATATAGGACAGTATATACTCCATGTACATATAGGGGCCGTATATACTCCATGTACATATAGGACAGTATATACTCCATGTACATATGAGACAGTATATAACTCCATGTGCATATAGGGCTGTATATACTCCATGTTACATATAGGACAGTATATATAGTATATACTCCATGTACATATAGGGCCGTATATACTCCATGTACATATAGGGGCCGTATATACTCCATGTACATATAGGGGCCGTATATAATCCATGTACATATAGGACAGTATATACTCCATGTACATATAGGGGCCGTATATACTCCATGTACATATAGGGGCCGTATATAATCCATGTACATTTAGGGGCAGTATATACTCCATGTACATATAGGGGCCATATATACTCCATGTACATATAGGGGCCGTATATACTCCATGTACATTTAGGGGCCGTATATACTCCATGTACATATAAGACAGTATACATGGAGTATACTATATGTACATGGAGTATATACGGCCCCTATATGCACATGGAGTATACACGGCCCCTATATGTACATGGAGTATATACTGCCCCTATATGTACATGGAGTATATACGGCCCCTATATGCACATGGAGTATATACGGCCCCTATATGTACATGGAGTATATACGGCCCCTATATGTACATGGAGTATATACAGCCCTATATGCACATGGGAGTATATACAGCCCTATATGTACATGGAGTATATACGGCCCCTATATGCACATGGAGTATACGGCCCCTATATGTACATGGAGTAATACGGCCCTATATGTACATGGAGTATATACAGCCCTATATGTACATGGAGTATATACGGCCCCTATATGCACATGGAGTATATACGGCCCCTATATGTACATGGAGTATATACGGCCCTATATGTACATGGAGTATATACAGCCCTATATGTACATGGAGTATATATGGCCCCTATATGTACATGGAGTATATACAGCCCTATATGTACATGGAGTATAATACGGCCCTATATGCACATGGAGTATATACGGCCGCTATATGTACATGAGTATATACGGCCCCTATATGTACATGGAGTATATACGGCCCCTATATGCACATGGAGTATATAAGCCCTATATGACATGGAGTATACACGGCCCCCTATAATGCACATGGAGTATATACAGCCCTATATGCACATGGAGTATATATGCCCCTAATATGACATGGAGTATATACGGCCCCTATATGTACATGGAGTATATACAGCCCTATATGCACATGGAGTATATACAGCCCTATATGCACATGGAGTATATACAGCCCTATATGTACATGGAGTATATACAGCCCTATATGTACATGGAGTATATACGGCCCTATATGCACATGGAGTATATACGGCCCTATATATGTATATGGAGTATATACAGCCCTATATGCACATGGAGTATATACAGCCCTAATATGCACATGGAGTATATACAGCCCTATATGTACATGGAGTATATACAGCCCTATATGTACATGGAGTATATACGGCCCTATATGCACATGGAGTATATACAGCCCCTATATGTACATGGAGTATATACAGCCCTATATGCACATGGGAGTATATCAGATATATTGTCATGGAGTATATACAGCCCTATATGTACATGGAGTATATACAGCCCTATATGTACATGGAGTATATACAGGCCCTATATGTACATGGAGTATATACGGCCCCTATATGTACATGGAGTATATACGGCCCCTATATGTACATGGAGTATATACGGCCCCTATATGCACATGGAGTATATACAGCCCTATATGTACATGGAGTATATACTGTCCTATTCGCCGCTCGCTCAGGACGACGCTCGCTGTAAATGTTAAGAGATTCTTTTGAAGTTAATGAAAATAGAGAATTACCGCGCGGCCGCCGCTTCCTCGCCGTCTTTATTCGGAACGGACAGCCTTGTAAAGGAAAGGTCAAATGAAATTCCAGGCGGACGTGAGAGCCGAGGACGCTGGCGGGACGGGCGCAGAATACGGTCTACAACTATTTACACCTGAAAAACGTATAGAAGAAAAACAAGGCGCCAGAAACTGCGCAAAACGTAATAAGATCAGGCGCCATTTTACCCTGAAAATCTCACAGCTCTGACGGGTTACAACTGTAAGCGGCGTGGCGGTGCAATAATAAACCATGTGACGGCGGACGAAAGCTGCAGGGCGAAAAAAATGGAAATCACCCACACGCTGCGCCAAGATCCGTAACTGCCTCAGCCCCGCCCATGTGACATCATGTATTAGAATTGATGACAGATCCTGCTCCCCTCCCCCACAGCAGTCCTGAGCAGTGCAGCCGTCCACCCAGCACTGGAGCGAGGCAGAAAACCTACTGAAAACCGCCGCAGCGTCTCTGCCTGTGTCTCTGTCTCTCTCCTGCAGTTCCCTCCTTCCCCTCTCCATAGATATCTATAGGCAGCAGCTGTAACCTGATCCCTCAGCGATACAATAGATCTTAGATGTGAATATGATCAAGGGGCAGAAGAAGTGCCTGATAAGTGGAGACAGAGGCGTTCTCTAATAGGACACATTGCAATGTCTCTTACATTCACTTTTACTATTGTTTTATGCAGAGTTTTTTGAAAGCACAGGGGCATTCAATTAGGATTTTTTTAGGGCGGTTTTTAGGTCACTTTCCCCGGTGTCCTATCAGTTTGACGAGGATGGAGACACCACGACATGACTGCCGGTCACTGTGCCGCGCGTTCAGGCTCCATTCACACTGTCAGGTTTATGAAACAAACACAGGAAAGGAATCCAGAAAGAACAAAAACAACATAAAAAACTGCAGGGCCCTGATGTACCTCCTCTGTGTCAGTCTTCACTGCGGCTCTAGCATTCTACTCATTAACCAGAAGCTTAGGATGGGCAGAGCTATAAGTAGAGTCACAGTCAGATCTCCTGTTCATCTGTTACAATGTATCAGTGCAGGTCATATGTATCATCTGGAGTCTGTTTACCTCACAGAGGATTGGCTAAACTGGATACATTGTAACAATCCCTCAGCTGTGAGAAGTATGAGATCAGGACGTTATTTCAGCAGAGAGGCTGACAACCTAAGAAAACAGCAGATCCCCGGACACCGGCATCATCATCATCAACAGTCCGGAAATCAGAACCACGTGGAGCTGAACAAGAAAACCACTGCGGTCACATGACACCAAACTGGCAAATAGACAACAATGTTCCCGAAATTCCAACAGCACAGCGTTCTCCGAACCGCCGCAGAACTGGGATCATAACCACAGCCGGAGGATAAAGGAGGCGACAACTGGGCAGAGCATGGTGAGAACTGGGAGCCTGGAAGTCACATGGGCACACGTGTACGTACATTACTCTACTGATCCTGAGTTACATCCTGTATTATACTCCAGAGCTGCACTCACTATTCTGCTGGTGCAGTCACTGTGTACATACATTACTTCTCCTGTACTGATCCTGAGTTACATCCTGTATTATACTCCAGAGCTGCACTCACTATTCTGCAGGTGCACTCACTGTGTACATACATTACTTATCCTGTACTGATCCTGAGTTACATCCTGTATTATACTCCAGAGCTGCACTCACTATTCCGCTGGTGCAGTCACTGTGTACATACATTACTTATCCTGTACTGATCCTGAGTTACATCCTGTATTATACTCAGAGCTGCACTCACTATTCTGCTGGTGGCAGTCACTGTGTACATACATTACTTATTCCTGTCTTGATCCCTGAGTTACATCCTGTATTATACTCCAGAGCTGCCTGCACTATTCCGGCTGGTGCAGTAAACTGTGTACTAGCATTACTTATCCCTGGTACTGATCCTGAGTGTACACTCCTGTATTAATACTCCAGAGCTGCACTCACTATTCCGCTGGTGCAGTCACTGTGTACATACATTAACTTATCACTGTACCTTGATCCTGAGTTACATCCTGTATTATACCCCAGAGCTTGCACTCTACCTATTCGCTGGTGCAGTCACCTGTTTACATATCATTACTTATCGCTGTAACTGATCCTGAGTTACATCCTGTATTATCACTCAGAAGCTGCACTTCACTATTCTGCTGGTGCAAGTCACTGTGTACTACATTACTTAATCCTGTTACTGACCCTGAGTTTACAACCTGTAATTATATCTCCAGAGCTGCACTCGAACTATTCTGCTGGTGCTAGTCACTGTGTACAACATTTACTTATACTGTTCTTGATCCGAGTTACATCTGTATTATACTCCAGAGCTGCACTCACTATCTGCTGGTGCAGTCACTGTGTACATACATTACTTATCCTGTACTGATCCTGAGTTACATCCTGTATTATACTCCAGAGCTGCACTCACTATTCTGCTGGTGCAGTCCACTGTGTACATACATTACTTATCCTGTACTGATCCTGAGTTACATCCTGTATTATACTCCAGAGCTGCACTCACTATTTCTGCTGGTGCAGTCACTGTGTACATACATTACTTATCCTGTACTGATCCTGAGTTACATCCTGTATTATACTCCAGAGCTGCACTCACTATTCTGCTGGTGTAGTCACTGTGTACATACATTACTTATCCTGTACTGATCCTGAGTTACATCCTGTATTATACTCCAGAGCTGCACTCACTATTCTGCTGGTGCAGTCACTGTGTACATACATTACTTATCCTGGTACTGATCCTGAGTTACATCCTGTATTATACTCCAGAGCTGCACTCACTATTCTGCTGGTGCAGTCACTGTGTACATACATTTACTTATCCTGTACTGATCCTGAGTTACATCCTGTATTATACCCAGAGCTGCACTCACTATTCTGCTGGTGCAGTCACTGTGTACATACATTACTTATCCTGTACTGATCCTGAGTTTACATCCTGTATTATACTCCAGAGCTGCACTCACTATTCTGCTGGTGCAGTCACTGTGTACATACATTACTTATCCTGTACTGATCCTGAGTTACATCCTGTATTATACTCCAGAGCTGCACTCACTATTCTGCTGGTGCAGTCACTGTATACATATATTACTTATCCTGTACTGATCCTGAGTTACATCCTGTATTATACTCCAGAGCTGCACTCACTATTCTGCTGGTGCAGTCACTGTAACATACATTACTTATCCTGTACTGATCCTGAGTTACATCCTGTATTATACTCCAGAGCTGCACTCACTATTCTGCTGGTGCAGTCACTGTGTACATACATTACTTATCCTGTACTGATCCTGAGTTACATCCTGTATTATACTCCAGAGCTGCACTCACTATTCTGCTGGTGCAGTCACTGTGTACATACATTACTTATCCTGTACTGATCCTGAGTTACATCCTGTATTATACTCCAGAGCTGCACTCACTATTCTGCTGGTGCAGTCACTGTGTACATACATTACTTATCCTGTACTGATCCCTGAGTTACATCCTGTATTATACTCCAGAGCTGCACTCACTATTCTGCTGGTGCAGTCACTGTGTACATACATTACTTATCCTGTACTGACCCTGAGTTACATCCTGTATTATACTCCAGAGCTGCACTCACTATTCTGCTGGTGCAGTCACTGTGTACATACATTACTTATCCCTGTACTGATCCCTGAGTTACATCCTGTATTATACTCCAGAGCTGCACTCACTATTCTGCTGGTGCAGTCACTGTGTACATACATTACTTATCCTGTACTGATCCTGAGTTACATCCTGTATTATACTCCAGAGCTGCACTCACTATTCTGCTGTGCAGTCACTGTGTACATACATTACTATCCTGTACTGATCCTGAGTTACATCCTGTATTATACTCCAGAGCTGCACTCACTATTCTGCTGGTGGCAGTCACTGTGTACATACATTACTTATCCTGTACTGATCCTGAGTTACATCCTGTATTATACTCCAGAGCTGCGACTCACTATTCTGCTGGTGGCAGTCACTGTGTACATACATTACTGATCCTGTACTGACCCTGAGTTACATCCTGTATTATACTCCAGAGCTGCACTCACTATTCTGCTGGTGCAGTCACTGTGTACATACATTACTTATTCTGTCGACCTGAGTTACATCCTGTATTTACTCCAGAGCTGCACTCACTATTCTGCTGGTGCAGTCACTGTGTACATACATTACTTATCCTGTACTGATCCTGAGTTACATCCTGTATTATACTCCAGAGCTGCACTCACTATTCTGCTGGTGGCAGTCACTGTGTACATACATTACTTATCCTGTTACTGATCCTAAGTTACATCCTGTATTATACTCCAGAGCTGCACTCACTATTCTGCTGGTGCAGTCACTGTGTACATACATTACTTATCCTGTACTGATCCTAAGTTACATCCTGTAATTATACTCCAGAGCTGCACTCAACTATTCTGCTGGTGCAGTCACTGTGTACATTACATTACTTATCTCTGTACTGATCCTGAGTTACATCCTGTATTATACTCCAGAGCTTGCACTCACTATTTCTGCTGGTGCAGTCACTGTGTACATACATTACTTATCCTGTACTGATCCTGAGTTACATCCTGTATTATACTCCAGAGCTGCACTCACTATTCTGCTGGTGCAGTCACTGTGTACATACATTACTTATCCTGTACTGATCCTGAGTTACATCCTGTATTATACTCCAGAGCTGCACTCACTATTCTGCTGGTGCAGTCACTGTGTACATACATTACTTATCCTGTACTGATCCTGAGTTACATGTATTTATACTCCAGAGCTGCTACTCACTATTTCTGCTGGTGCAGTCACTGTGTACATACATTACTTATCCTGTACTGATCCTGAGTACATCCTGTATTATACTCCAGAGCTGCACTCACTATTCTGCTTGGTGCAGTCACTGTGTACATACATTACTTATCCTGTACTGATCCTGGAGTGACATCCTGTATTATACTCCAGAGCTGCACTCACTATTCTGCTGGTGCAGTCACTGTGTACATACATTACTTATCCCTGTACTGATCCTGAGTTACATCCTGTATAATACTCCAGAGCTGCACTCACTATTCTGCTGGTGCAGTCACTGTGTACATACATTACTTATCCTGTACTGATCCTGAGTTACATCCTGTATTATACTCCAGAGCTGCACTCACTATTCTGCTGGTGCAGTCACTGTGTACATACATTACTTATCCTGTACTATCCTGAGTTACATCCTGTATTATACTCCAGAGCTGCACTCACTATTCTGCTGGTGCAGTCACTGTGTACATACCATTACTTATCCTGTACTGGATCCTGAGTTACATCCTGTATTCATACTCCAGAGCTTGCACTCACTATTCTGCTCGGTTGCAGTCACTGTGTACATACATTACTTATCCTGTACACAGATCCTGTAATACATGTACACAGTGACTGCACCAGCAGAATAGTGAGTGCAGCTCTGGAGTATAATACAGGATGTAACTCAGGGTCAGTGTTTGTGTAGGTTGTATCTATAGGTGACATGGTGGTCGGGGTCAGGTCTGGGTGAATGCAGTGGTATGGCGGCACTTACTTGAATCTCCCCTGGCAGTGGTGGCATTGTTCTCCGACCCAGCCCGGGTCACACACGCAGGTGGAGTTGATGCATCGTCCGGAGAAGCATGGACTCTTCTCACAGGCTCGTCCCTGGGAGTTATGAGCAAAGAGCAGCAGATAGAAGAGTCCAGACCTCAGGAGTGATGCCCCCGGGCAGCCTGGGCACATGATGGCGGCCTGTAGCCCTGTGCCCGCGTACAGCATAGTGACCATGCCAAGTCCAGAAGGTTACAGCAGCACAAGGCCCCTACGTCCAGTGCATGTATGACTGGGGCACCCGTACCTCCACTGATACACTGTAACGCAACCTCTGTGCCAGTCAGGCACTCTGCCCACCTGTGTATCCGCAATCAGTGCTGCATGTATAGTGCTCCCCAGTGCCAGCACCTATATACAGATGCTATAAGGAAGCCTCTGTGCCACCTGGGCACCGTGCCCACCTAGCAGCCCTGGCAACTGGGCGCATATAGACTGAGGATCTATGAAGTAAAGGCCCAGAGCTCAGGACATGCACTCTGCTTGGCACCCTATGGGTATATGCCGCTTCTATAGGCTCCAGGTGATACGGGGATATGACACAGGGTGCAGACAGTATATCCGATCTTCTATAGGTTCCAGATGAGGAGGGGCGGCTTCTCTCAGCCTGGGTCACGCTGGTCTATAGGTTCCTGTTTAGGTTCTCCCTATGCTGGCCCAGTATATAGGTGTCCGGTGAGGTCAGAGTGGTATACAGGATCCTTCTATAGGGTGTCAGGGCAGTATATAGGTGTCCAGTGAGGTCAGGGTGGTATATACAGGTCTTGTATAGGTGTCCGGTGGTCAGGGTGATATATAGGCTCCTTCTATAGGGTGTTGGGGCAGTATATTAGGGGCCAGGCAGTACACAGGCTCCTTCTATAGGGTGTTGGGCAGTATATAGGGGTCAGGGTGGTATACAGGATCCTTCTATACGGGTGGGGGCAGTATATAGGGGTCAGGCCAGTACACAGGCTCCTTCTATAGGGTGGAGGCAGTAATAAAGGGTCCAGGCGGTATACAGGCTCCTTCTATGGGTGTCAAGGCAGTATATAGGGGTCAGGGCAAGTATACAGACTCCTTCTTTAGGGTGGGGCAGTAATATAGGGGTCAGGGTGGTATAGCTAGGCTCTTTCTTTAGGGTGGGGGCAGTATATACGGGTCAGGGTGGTAATACAGGATTCTTCTATAGGGTGGGGCAGTATAAAGGGTCAGGCGGTATACAGGCTCCTTCTATAGGGTGTCGAGGCAGTATATAGAGGTCAGGGTGGTATACAGGCTCCTTCTTTAGGGTGGGGGCAGTATATAGGGGTCAGGGTGGTATACAGGCTCCTTCTTTAGGGTGGGGGCAGTATATAGGGGTCAGGGTGGTATACAGGCTCCTTCTATAGGGTATCGAGGCAGTATATAGGGGTCAGGGTGGTATACAGGCTCCTTCTATAGGGTATCGAGGCAGTATATAGGGGTCAGGGCAGTATACAGGCTCCTTCTTTAGAGTGGGGCAGTATATAGGGGTCAGGGTGGTATACAGGCTCCTTCTTTAGGGTGGGGGCAGTATATAGGGGTCAGGGTGGTATACAGGCTCCTTCTATAGGATGGGGGCAGTATACAGGGCAGTATGGCTCCTCTAGGCTCCAGATACCACAGGCTCACGTATCCATTGTCAGGATCGGATATAGGGGATTGGTCCTCTATGTCGGCTCCTTATATGTCGGGATAGTACACAGGACGAGGTGTCGGGGCCCCTCTCTCGGCTCCGTGCTATCGCAATAATCCCTCCATAGGCTCCCGTTGTGTCCCGGCTCCTGTCGCGATGTGCTGCGGTTTCGGGAGGCTGCGGGTGATGGCGGCTCGGCCCCGGTACCGGCTGAGGATGATGAGGGGATGAGGCCGCCTCCTCCTCCGCCTCCTCCGACACAAAGAGCCGAGGAGCATGTGCAGAGGCCGGGGGAGGAGGCGGAGGAGGCCCGGCCCAGAACCGGGAACTGAGGGACTTTGACACCGGGCACTGACAACAGGGCATCAACTCTACCTGACAACCGGGCGCCAACTGTACCTGACAAGAGGACATTAACTGGCACCCCTGCTCTACCTGACTACCGCTCTCTGACTGACAGCACCAATTGCTCTAACTGCCAATTGGGCACTAATCGATACCCCTTCTCTACCAGGCACTAACTGACACCCTTGCCCTACCTGACAACCGTGCACTGACTACTATCCCCTGTACCAGTACCTCCAGGCGGTGCAGTACTAATGCTGCCCAACTGCCTGATTTCTGGGACAGACCGATCCTGACCCCTCTGTGCTCTGACACCTAGACCCGTCCCCCAGGGTTGTCGATGCTCGTGGTGAATACAGAAGACCCTCGCTCCCATGATCACATGACGACGACCATAATCCAAAAATATCAACCCATTCTCTGTCCACGGAGATCGCCGCTGACTGCGGTCGTGTCGTCATCATGTGGGGGGTTCAGACCAGGAGACGTCGTTTGTCTGGACCAGAGACGAGACCGCGGCGCCGCTGCCGCCAACCGGGGCGATCCTGGTGTACCACAGAGATTTCCCCTCATGTTTCAATTCCTCACCATTTTCAACATCTCTGCTTGCTGTCTGTGAGTGGGCTCATTCACTGTTTACTTGGTCCGATCGCTGGTTGTGTGGAGGCCGCCGCCAACACAGCAGAGACGTCATTCCACGTGGGCTCATAAACCGCGTCATAAACGGGAACTTTACTGGAAATCACCTAATATTACATAACATGGCCAAAGTTCTGGAGGTGGGGGGTCGGTAAAACCTGACACATGGCGTCCTCCAGGGCGCTGCAAACCCGCGGGGGCACAACGGCTGCCAATGGAGCCTGTATACGGACCTGTACACACGGGGGGGGGGTCCTGGGATCTGCACGACCCTCCATAGACTCCAGGGAGGGGGGGGACGAGAGAATGGAAGGAAAGGAAGTGATACAATGTAACAAGAGAGAAGCTGCATCGTCCCCGGCAACCAGGGCAGCGGGCGAGCCTGACAGAAGGGGTGGGGTCTGAGCCGCAGCCATGAGGGCAAGAGCCAAGGTGTGCCTTAATCTGAGGCCGGGGGCCCCTTTATATAAATCAACAGGACCGGAGCCATGGGTGGAGAACCAGCAGTGGAGGCGAGGAGAACCTCCACCTGCAGGAATGTAGTTACAGGAATAAGTAAGTGAACCCTTTGGAATGACCCGGATGTCTGCACTGATTACCTCGCCCGCACCATAAGGGCCCATTCACACGACCGTATATTTCTGTCCGCTCCATTCTGCAATTTTGCGGATCGGATGTGGACCCATTCATTTCAATGAGGCTGCAAACGATGTGGCCTGCACTCCGTGTCCTGTCAGCATCCGTATGTCTGTTCCGTGGCCCTGCAGGAAATATAGAAAATGTCCTAAAAATGCGGAAGGCACGTGGCCGGCATCCATGTTTTGCAGATCTGCTATTTGAGCTAACCCTATGGAGATGTGACATAACCTGAAGAGTCCTGATCCTTCACCTTATGGAGATGCTGTGACCTGACCTAAACAGTCCTGACCAGGGGTGTTGCTAGGTTAAAACATTCGGGGCCCCTGATGTTTTGTCCTGGGCCCCTGATGTTTTCTCCCAGGCCCCAGATGTCCTTCCTGCCACATAGATACAACTGTAAGTCCTCAGGACGGCAATACAATTGGATCTTAACGCACTGCAAGATCTGAAGGACCTGTGATGACATCACAGGTCATGTGATCAGTGCTAAAGGCAGTGGTTGAGAAGGACCTGCGATGATGTCACCATCATGTGACCAGTGCAGGAGAGGACGGCAGAGAAGTCCTGGGGAAGAAGCTGTGGTGATGTCTGTTACATGAGGAGAGGTAAGTGAGGAATAGCCTGCCGGATCTGAGCTACCAATAGTGCATCGTGCCGCTGGAAGTCCACTCCGGCCCCATTCACTATAATGAGGTTGGGCTGCAGCAAGGCAAACATGACGAGAGGCGAGCTGAAGAAAATTACAGCATGCAGAATGAGAAGGTTACCACTAGTGTGAATGTAGCCTCAAAGAACTGGGAAAATATTCATTGGGGCTTGGGCCCTGGATCTTTTGAGACCCTAACAACGCCCCTGGTCCTGACCTTAATCCTATGGAGATTCTGTGGCATTACCCGTAGAGTCCTGACCTTAACCCTATGGAGGTGCTGAATGATGACCTAAAGAGTCCTGACATTAAAGCTGTGCAGATGCTGAGAGATGAGCTGAAGAGTCTTGACATTAACCTGATGGAGATGTTGAGGCCTTACCTGAAGAGTCCCGACTTTAACCCTGGAGAGTCCTGACTCCTGACCATAATCCTATGGAGAAGCTGTAACATGACTAGAAGAGTCCTGACCTTAACCATATGAAGATGCTGGAACCAGAAGAGTTCTCCTGACCTTAAAGGGCTTGTCTTCTTTCTTTATATTGATGTCTTCAGGACAGGTCATCAATATCAGATCAGCAGGAGGGGGTGGGGCTGACTCCCGGCACCTCCATCAATCAGTTTGAAGAGACCACATTGTGCGAGCGCTGCCTTCTCTTCAGTGTTTACCTGCTCACCGTCACAGCCGCAGCCGTGAGCAGATCTAATTACATCTCAGCCGTCCCACCGAAGTGATCGAGGAGCAGGTAACGTAAACAGTACTCAGCGCTCGTGTGATCTGAAGTCTCACAGCCGATCGGTGGAGGAGCAGGGAGATGGCCCCCAACAATCTGATATCGATTACCTATCCTGAGAACAGGTCATCAACAGAAAAATAGCACATAACCCCTTTAACCCTATGAGGATGGGGTGACCAGAAGACTCCTGACCTTAACCCAGTGGAGATGTGAGGAGAAGTGTAGAGGACTGTACACACAGGACATGCCAGAAGTGCTGATGAACTGAAACACATTGTTGATCGGACATTCCCCCTCAGCCAAGAACAAATCTGATCTGTAAATACAGAAAACTTGTAGGTTTCACTTTTTCTTAAGTTTAGTTTTTTTTTCAGTTTATTTGCACAATTTACACATCTCAATACACAGTATAAAGTGCAGTGAAATGGTTAAACAATATTCCATTACAATAAAACAAGAAAAAAAAAGTAGAATAACATTACATTAAAAACATTGATGGCACAATATGGGAAATAAGGCGTATATATATACATACAGTAATCTCCTGAGCTCCATCTAGTGGTGGCTGTATATATCTGTATGTAGTAATCTCCTGAGCTCCCTCTAGTGGTGGCTGTATATATCTGTATGTAGTAATCTCCTGAGCTCCCTCTAGTGGTGGCTGTATATATCTGTATGTAGTAATCTCCTGAGCTCCCTCTAGTGGTGGCTGTATATATCTGTATGTAGTAATCTCCTGAGCTCCCTCTAGTGGTGGCTGTATATATCTGTATGTAGTAATCTCCTGAGCTCCCTCTAGTGGTGGCTGTATATATCTGTATGTAGTAAATCTCCTGAGCTCCCTCTAGTGGTGGCTGTATATATCTGTATGTAGTAATCTCCTGAGCTCCCTCTAGTGGTGGCTGTATATATCTGTATGTAGTAATCTCCTGAGCTCCCTCTAGTGGTGGCTGTATATATCTGTATGTGTAGTAATCTCCTGAGCTCCCTCTAGTGGTGGCTGTATATATCTGTATGTAGTAATCTCCTGAGCTCCCTCTAGTGGTGGCTGTATATATCTGTATGTAGTAATCTCCTGAGCTCCCTCTAGTGGTGGCTGTATATATCTGTATGTAGTAATCTCCTGAGCTCCCTCTAGTGGTGCTGTATATATCTGTATGTAGTAATCTCCTGAGCTCCCTCTAGTGGTGACTGTATATATCTGTATGTAGTAATCTCCTGAGCTCCCTCTAGTGGTGGCTGTATATATCTGTATGTAGTAATCTCCTGAGCTCCCTCTAGTGGTGGCTGTATATATCTGTATGTAGTAATCTCCTGAGCTCCCTCTAGTGGTGGCTGTATATATCTGTATGTAGTAATCTCCTGAGCTCCCTCTAGTGGTGGCTGTATATATCTGTATGTAGTAATCTCCTGAGCTCCCTCTAGTGGTGGCTGTATATATCTGTATGTAGTAATCTCCTGAGCTCCCTCTAGTGGTGGCTGTATATATCTGTATGTAGTAATCTCCTGAGCTCCCTCTAGTGGTGGCTGTATATATCTGTATGTAGTAATCTCCTGAGCTCCCTCTAGTGGTGGCTGTATATATCTGTATGTAGTAATCTCCTGAGCTCCCTCTAGTGGTGGCTGTATATATCTGTATGTAGTAATCTCCTGAGCTCCCTCTAGTGGTGGCTGTATATATCTGTATGTAGTAATCTCCTGAGCTCCCTCTAGTGGTGGCTGTATATATCTGTATGTAGTAATCTCCTGAGCTCCCTCTAGTGGTGGCTGTATATATCTGTATGTAGTAATCTCCTGAGCTCCCTCTAGTGGTGGCTGTATATATCTGTATGTAGTAATCTCCTGAGCTCCCTCTAGTGGTGGCTGTATATATCTGTATGTAGTAATCTCCTGAGCTCCCTCTAGTGGTGGCTGTATATATCTGTATGTAGTAATCTCCTGAGCTCCCTCTAGTGGTGGCTGTATATATCTGTATGTAGTAATCTCCTGAGCTCCCTCTAGTGGTGGCTGTATATATCTGTATGTAGTAATCTCCTGAGCTCCCTCTAGTGGTGGCTGTATATATCTGTATGTAGTAATCTCCTGAGCTCCCTCTAGTGGTGGCTGTATATATCTGTATGTAGTAATCTCCTGAGCTCCCTCTAGTGGTGGCTGTATATATCTGTATGTAGTAATCTCCTGAGCTCCCTCTAGTGGTGGCTGTATATATCTGTATGTAGTAAATCTCCTGAGCTCCTCTAGTGGTGGCTGTATATATCTGTATGTAGTAATCTCCTGAGCTCCCTCTAGTGGTGGCTGTATATATCTGTATGTAGTAATCTCCTGAGCTCCCTCTAGTGGTGGCTGTATATATCTGTATGTAGTAATCTCCTGAGCTCCCTCTAGTGGTGGCTGTATATATATCTGTATGTAGTAATCTCCTGAGCTCCCTCTAGTGGTGGCTGTATATATCTGTATGTAGTAATCTCCTGAGCTCCCTCTAGTGGTGGCTGTATATATCTGTATGTAGTAATCTCCTGAGCTCCCCTCTAGTGGTGGCTGTATATATCTGTATGTAGTAATCTCCTGAGCTCCCTCTAGTGGTGGCTGTATATATCTGTATGTAGTAATCTCCTGAGCTCCTCTAGTGGTGGCTGTATATATCTGTATGTAGTAATCTCCTGAGCTCCCTCTAGTGGTGGCTGTATATATCTGTATGTAGTAATCTCCTGAGCTCCCTCTAGTGGTGGCTGTATATATCTGTATGTAGTAATCTCCTGAGCTCCCTCTAGTGGTGGCTGTATATATCTGTATGTAGTAATCTCCTGAGCTCTCCTCTAGTGGTGGCTGTATATATATCTGTATGTAGTAATCTCCTGAGCTCCCTCTAGTGGTGGCTGTATATATCTGTATGTAGTAATTCTCCTGAGCTCCCTCTAGTGGTGGCTGTATATATATCTGTATGTAGTAATCTCCTGAGCTCCCTCTAGTGGTGGCTGTATATATATCTGTATGTAGTAATCTCCTGAGCTCCCTCTAGTGGTGGCTGTATATATCTGTATGTAGTAATCTCCTGAGCTCCCTCTAGTGGTGGCTGTATATATCTGTATGTAGTAATCTCCTGAGCTCCTCTAGTGGTGGCTGTATATATCTGTATGTAGTAATCTCCTGAGCTCCCTCTAGTGGTGGCTGTATATATCTGTATGTAGTAATCTCCTGAGCTCCCTCTAGTGGTGGCTGTATATATCTGTATGTAGTAATCTCCTGAGCTCCCTCTAGTGGTGGCTGTATATATCTGTATGTAGTAATCTCCTGAGCTCCCTCTAGTGGTGGCTGTATATATCTGTATGTAGTAATCTCCTGAGCTCCTCTAGTGGTGGCTGTATATATCTGTATGTAGTAATCTCCTGAGCTCCCTCTAGTGGTGGCTGTATATATCTGTATGTAGTAATCTCCTGAGCTCCCTCTAGTGGTGGCTGTATATATCTGTATGTAGTAATCTCCTCCTGAGCTCCTCTCCTAGTGGTGGCTGTATATATCTGTATGTAGTAATCTCCTGAGCTCCCTCTAGTGGTGGCTGTATATATCTGTATGTAGTAATCTCCTGAGCTCCCTCTAGTGGTGGCTGTATATATCTGTATGTAGTAATCTCCTGAGCTCCCTCTAGTGGTGGCTGTATATATCTGTATGTGTAATATCTCCTGAGCTCCCTCTAGTGGTGGCTGTATATATATCTGTATGTAGTAATCTCTCTGAGCTCCCTCTAGTGGTGGCTGTATATATCTGTATGTAGTAATCTCCTGAGCTCCCTCTAGTGGTGGCT